>PVKA01027587.1:0-30355 GCA_004027165.1 Ctenomys sociabilis
ACAGAGGAAAGAGATTGAAGTTCTAAAGTGTGCCTGGGGAGAGTCACATGAAGAGGAAACTTTCTCTCAAGCTCTCACAGAGAGCAATCTGGTCAAGCATTGGCCGTGACTCATCCACATGGATGACACAGACAAAGGAACTACAGAATAATGTACAGGACTACAAGATAAACCCTGAGAGGACTTCAATGACCACATAAGAAATATAAAGTTTATGTGTTGGTATATAAGTCTTGATCTACCTAGGTCTTAACCATCCAGCAGAAAAGTATAAAAGTGAAGTATACATCGTGAGCCCATAATATTAAGCTGAGCTGTAAATGGATATGGTCAACAATTTCTTTGAATAACTCACTATTGTTGTAGAATGCTGGACTGTGTTGGATTGTGGTGACATCAGCAATTTAAAAGGCATATCTTCATAATTTTATTCTCAAGTGTCATACAACTAATTATTACTTTAAGAACTAAAATTATAAATGATACACTTGTCCCCAAAGATTTCTCTTTTTATGTATTTCAGTACAGGCTCTACCGGCTCTCACTATGTAGCTTGGACCCTTAGTGATTCTCCTGTTTTCAGCCTCCCAAGTGCTGGGATTACAGGTGCTCACCGCCACACCCAGTCTCAATAGCCATCTCAGTGTGTCCTGGGGTGGTGCTGGCATGGTACACTGGGGATGGAACCCCTGCTGCTGTGCTCTGCAGATTTCTTTTATCAATAAAACAATCACTCTTCTGTGTTAAAAGCTGATCACTCGTGAATGCCATGGCAGCAGCTATGCTTCTTCATTGTCCTTGCAAGACAGCAATTTACGAAGTCCACACATTGTGCGGTAAGGGAAAGCTCTACCTTTGTAAACACTTAGTCTTTAAATACGTATATATACACAACACATGCTATATTTTAAAAAGGAAAAATACTGGTATAGTCTTTATTTGAACAAATTAATATGCCAAAAATAGGAATTCATACTCTTCTCCTTTTTAATGCTGTCATATGACTATTTTTATATATTTAGAGAAATTTAAATGATGATATCTGGTCCACTGGAAAATCTGAGGGTGCCTTCTAAAATGTAACATTTGTTTTCATCCTAATGTTGTTGAAGTAGTTACAAAGGAAAAAGTTATACAACCTTGGTTAAGATCTAAAGAGCTGCAGTGTGGCTTCAGAGAAATATTTGCCATGCACATCAGTGGTAAGCAAATGTGTGTGCTTCCTCAGTAGAACTTACAGTGTTTCTGAAGATGATCAAAGCAGTCTTGCCTTACAAGAGAAGAGCCACATGGTCTATCCTTGTCATACCAGCGCTGAAACTGTGTGAAGCTGCAGGGCGCAGCACACTGGTGGGGAGGATTTGGACTCACAGCAGCACTACTCTCCGGTCCCCACTGCATATCCAGCAAACTACAGACTAGCCTGGAGATGATTACAAAACCTACAATGATTCAAGAAGTAGAGAGAAAAGACAAGTGCATGATAATAATGCTATTGGTTAATGACACGATACAAAAAATGCCAGTCACTTTGATTTTAAAATTATCATCTCCAATTAAGTAACAGAATTCTCATCTTGCCCGTTATTAGAAATTATTTTATGATTTTAAATTATTTTAGGAGGCATAGTAGAACCAGGAGGAATTGATTCTATGTTTAGCCCAGGTTTTTTCAAAGCATATAGAAATTTGAAATATGCTTCTCGTTATACTTCTCTCTATGATGTTATTTAATTTGAGTTACCTAAAACGTGTTACAAATTAAATAAATGAATTAAGCAGAATATTTTCAGAATGTTGTAATTTATGTTAGACCTACTACAAGATGTTTAAAATACTGTGAAATGGTGCTGGCAAGATAGCTCAGCAGACTAAGAGCCAGTTTAGTCAAGCACAGGGACTGGGGTTTGATCCCCAGCACCTCATGCTGCACCAGCCTTGCCCCTGAGCATGCTGAGCTGGAGATGGGGTCCCAGGTGGGTGGTGCACTTCTGTAATCGCAGTGTTGGGGAGGCTGAAAGCAGGAAGCTCACTATAAGTCTGAGATGCAATGACCAAATATATTAAAAAAAAAAAAAAAGAAAATAGAAAAAAAAATACTGTGAAGGGTTAACTATAGTAACTTTCAAATAAGCTAAATTTAAAAGGTAAGTTAATATTTCAATTTTCAAATGCATGAAACATTGAAATAATTTTATAAGTACAATCAGGAGATTAAGATGAATTATATGTAAGTTTGATCTGTGTGGAGAAAAATGTATTCATTTATATTTGTCAAAAATGTACCAGTATGCCTCAGATAACAGATGATTCAGATATATTACATTTTGTAGTTACTTGATAAAGAAATACTATGGCTTTGATCTGAAGCAATAAACTTATGTGTTACTTTAGGCAAAAGAAGTTAGAATGTTCAAAAGGAAAAACAAATGTATTAGGCTTCATCCTTAACCCTAAATAAAGGGAAATATCATCCTTGAATATTTACTGTAAAGCAGAATATGAATTTTACCAAATTATCATATGAAAAGTAGGCACCAATGTTCCTGCTCTGCTCTCAGTCAGCACTTCTCCCAGTGTCTGTCTCTTAGGTATTGGCTCATTTGAAGATGTCATTTTGACCAAGAAATTGACACAATTTATTTGTAACATATACAGGAATTAAAAATACTAGAAATCTAGAGATAAACATTCACTTTATATTCTGAAAGTGGTGTTGTACAACATGGTCTGTTTAACTTAATTAGAGATGCAGAAACTAGGGATGTAAGAAAGTGCCAAGAATACAGGGCATGCATTAAAATTCTCACTGACTTCTCAAGAAAACCTAAAAACTGCTATTGAAAGCATTAAGCAAATAACAAAATATAATTAAAACAGATAAATATCTGTTTTATGGACAACAATTAGAAATCTGGATTAATCCATGTCAAAACTTTCTTGTAAGTTCAGGTGGTCCAGGATTATTTTTATATTCCTAGGTAAATATGCTCAATGAAAGCATCATTTATTTTTAGCAATATAGTTAAGCAACTATGACATTATCCATAGTAAAGAAACTACTTTGAGTGTTAGAGCATATCATGTCATGTTAAAACAAGGATGACCTAAGTTCTTGAATAATAAAGTATGAAATTTCTAACTTCAAATACGCCCTTCACACACACAGCGTTACTGACCCATTAAAGAACACCTTTGCTACAACACTGGATTAAAGAATAAGGAGAGAGAGAGCCTTTGTAAAGTTAGGCAGTGAAGGTCTACATATCCTCTTATGAGACTTCAGCCTTAGGCATTTTATTTTCACGCTCATTAATTCTGATATGTCACAAATGGAAGAGATATTTTTGAAAGGTTATAATATTCAAGGCTGGTTCCTATGATTCATATCCACTTGAAGTTTATTCCATGGAGTATTTTAAAGTGAGAACAGTACAGGAAAGAAAAAGAAAATAAGTCAGTATGTGAAATACAGGATAGACTTTGAACCTTCACCCAGAGACTTAACAGCTTTGCTTAAAAACTATAGGAGGACTTAGAATAATTATAAGGATTGAAGGTCAAATGGTATGAAATAAACTAAGGCAATAACAGATGCAAAAACTTTAAATAGTTTAAGTCCCAATAGACACTAATACAGAATGCAGACAGTAGTTCTTTAATACAGTTGACAAAGGATAAGGAAACTTGTCATCCTTTTATAATTCGCTAATTTTCCATCCTTACTACTCCATTTTCTTCTGTCAGCTGCAAATTTCCTCATGATGGTCCTTCTTGGTTTGCACAAGAAGTCATTCACATCACTCATAAACTAATTTTCCTCAGTCACGACTGAGAAATTGTTCACTACCTCTGGAGATATATGATGCTGAGGAACACATACATTACAGAGACGTCTTCAGTATTCATATGCTTAAAATCCATGGTGGGGAGAGTAAAATGTTGTTACTTGTACAATACCGATGCATACTTTATATAGAACGACACTTTTTCTACCTTTCCAAGTCAGTAGCTCGTCCAAATAGGCCATTAATCAGAACTGAGTGCATTTGGAAATAGGCCAGAGACTGAGTGCACCTTCACATCATATTTGATTATGGCACCATGGAAATAAGAGACGACAGGAAAGTATCATTTCTTGTAATTTGCTAAGCATTATCTTGGTATCTACCATATCACTTGTAGTTTCCCCTGTTGTATTCCAAAACCTAGTCAGCATCATTCTAATAGTACAAGACATGTAAATTCTTGTAATAATCCCCTAGTTATATAAATATCTATAAGTGGTTTTTACAATTTTTCAGAGTTAAAAGAAAAACTTTAAAGCATGGATTCCAGAAAAAAACAAAAAGTATTTTCATCTTCCCTAGCATTATGCAATGCTTTAAAGAATTCATATCCATTGTAAAGTTATTATAAACTTGAAAAATAAAATGTGTAACAAGAAGTATATAGAAAAAGGAGAATGGCAATGTATGAATCTTACTTATACACATTTTTGTGTGTACATTTTTAGTTATATTTTTGTATAAATTACTTTCTTTATACATTTAAAAATTTTCACTAAACTGTCATAATCTTAGAAAAAGGAATATAAATGGAGGTACATAAATATAAAGGTACATGGTAGATACAAATTCCTTTTCTCTGTTTTGATTGCTATTGTTACTCATAGAAAATATAAAAATATGAGTTACATGTTATCAAATTAAAATGTTAGATTATTAAATATTTTTGACACTGTTCATGCATTGCCAAATCCTTCACAAACAAGCTGAGATAGTCAATTGTACCTTTCAATATCTGTTTGATGCTACATAGTCATAAAATGATGTCTAAATGGTGCCTTAATCAGTCACAATTGCTTGCTTTTGTATTCTATTTAGCTAGAGAACAGAAAAATGTTTATTTAGTTTAGGATTGCAAAGCAATATAAGTAATCTCAGTACCAAAAGAGATACTATATGCATGTGTGCTAAAGGCAGAGCATATAATTTCAATTTCTGCTTATAATTTTAACATACATTGAACATTGTGATATTTTACGAACCAAAAATGTATAATATCAAGTCCATTGCAAGACAGTGCTTCTGATAAAAATAAAGAAACAAAACTCTTAGCTCCATGCCAGGCCTACCATCTTAGTTACTTTTCTCATGGCTGAAACAAAGTACTAGACACCTGAAATGAAAGGAGAAAAGGTTATTTTATAGAGATTTCAGTCTGTAATCAGTTGACTCCAAGGCAGGATGGAACATGGAGGAAGGGAATGGCAGTGGAGACATAGGTCATGGCACGGTGGGCAGAAATCAACAGAGTCATCTGCCTTCCATCTTTCTCCTTTTACTGATCTATCATCCTTCTAGGTGGTAGCCCCACACTCAGTGTGGGGCTTCCCAATCCCACACAAGAACTGTCCACATCAATGAAGGATTAGTTCCATCATTACCCTGCAATCTATATTCTCATGTCCATAGGTGACATTCACATACCCTAGATGTAACTATCTCCAACAGCCTCATTCAAAATGCATGAGGGTTTAGTGAGACATCACTAACAAGCTATAACTGTAGCCAATTGGTTAATATTAAATTTCATTATTATCACTTCTCAGAGTAAGAAATTCAGTTTTAAATCAATAGAAATTAAATATAAAATTGAAAGCATGGTGGAGTGTACTGTAATATTCCATTCTAAAACTATATTAGAATCAATAGACTTGAGAAATACACTGATATGTCAACAGATTTACACAACTCAAATTCTCCAGAAAGGGTCTGTAATAAAGCCAATTGGTTTATGTGGTGGGAAAATTGAAAAAATATCATTACCTTTCTATATCACCTATCAATATTCTCCTTATTCTCATTGTTGTTACACCACTTTACATTAGATTTCTGTAGGGAGACACTTCCAGTTCCTTGTCTCAGTCGAAGAAGCCAGTATTTGTAATCCCAAAGGTATGTTATTGGAACCCCATCAAGTTGATTCTAATCTACCACTTTCAATGCAACCCATGGTGAAAATAAAGACAGTAAATTGTATTTTCAATCACTGGGGAGTCAAGGGGATTTAAGTCCAGCCATGAAAATGGCTTTCTGGAACCAAGAGAGTGACCCAGGGCCTCATCCTATTTTTTTCAGTGGAGGAGTGGCTTTAGGGAGATTGACTGAGAATTGTGGGGAATAGGTGATTACTATGAGCTGAGCTAGGTGGGTGGCCTAAATTTACCTATGCCATATGTAGAGAGGATATGCAGAGAGAGTAATCTGCATTACATAGTGTTTCACGTTTTGGGAAGTCTGATGCTTCAGCTTTGATGTAGTCTTTCAAACCCCAGGAATTCATAGCCTCTATGTCCAAGCTTGATCCCAGCTGGTGGCATGGAGCATTAGCTCTTCAGTCCTGTCTCGACCTGGCTCACATTAAAGAGCAGCAGGTTTACCAGGTTAACACACACGCTACCTTCAAAGACTATCACCAGCACCTCAGCTAGACCAATAAACATTGCTTAAGGCCAATTGAAGGATAAACAGAAGTCTTGTATATAACAATATGAGGAAATAGGGTCAGGCTAAGTCAAAATGGAGACAATTGCTCTTCTTTCAAGGAGAGCTGCTCAAGTGATCCTCCACAGATTTCCAGACAAATGTTAAATGTATATTAAAATACACCAACTAGATAAATACATATATAGAGAGGTGGGTGTATAGACAACTATGTTTAGTCATGTTTATATTGAAAAACAAGTTGGAACTCCTCACTAGTGACCCACTTCATTTTTTTGCAGAACTGGGGATTGAACTCAGGCCCTTGCACTTGCTAGAGAAGTGCTAATTCTACTGAGCTGTCTCCTTGGCCCCACCAGTTTCATTCTTATCAAGGGGTTTAAGTCTCACCCATGAGCAAAAGTCTTACTCCATTGTTGGATTCTCCTTTCTTTCATCCCCCTTTGTCCTCTCAAAGAGCATATAGTAGGCAACTTGTATCAGCATCTATTTCCAACTATTGTAACTAGCCAATCATAAACATTTGCTCCAGGTAGCCTGTTTCTTCCCTGTGGAACTTTAATAGTGTATTTTCCCAGCAGAGTTTGTCTTCAGTGGTCCGAACTATAGATATGTGTTCTCAGGAAATTGTATTTTCTTTCTCTTGATCGCCATGTAGATTACTTATACCTTATCCACGTTAAACTATTAAAGAGGGAGATTAGCAATTCAGGTAAGAGGACAGGAGTAGTACAAGGCTGGAGTTCCTCGATTATTCTGCAAACATTTAAAAATTATTATTTCATTATATCACTTTGTCTTCTTCAGACTACACACTGTACTTTCTGGCAATAATATTGCCCAATTATTGCCAAAAGTCACTTTAAATATTTATTATTTTAAGCTTATAAAATATTTATAATAAAATGTTCAGTTGAAAATATTTTTATTGACACAAAACACTATAATTTCTTACAAAAATGTTATGAATAATGTACATAAATTGTGATGTACATAGTCAAAATGGGCTCAAGGTTAAAAATGATTGAGTAACATAGTATTGATTCTTAGTTAGTGGGGCATCTGATTGGCTCCACAATGTGTGTGTTCTGTCCTTCCTGAGGCATGTCCAGTAGATTCTCACCCTCATCTGTTGTGTTACAGGAGGACGCATGCAGGCTCTGTTGAATCACTGTGTTCTGGTTTCAAGTTATGTATAGTGAAGGGATCAGTTCCCATATTCTTCATTTGAACATTGTGGAATTGCTTTAAATCGTGCCATTCCTTGGCCTCAGATCATGGCTTCCTCCTGATCTTTGCTTTCTGTCATTGTCTTCTTCAATCCAGCCTGTTGTTTGTTTGTTTGTTTTGTTCTTTTTGAATGAGGGTTTCACTACGCAGTTAAGGCTGTCATTTGAACTCACTTTGCAGACCAGGCCAGCCCCAACCTTGCAATAATGTCTGGCCTCAGCCTCCCCAGTGCTGGACGTATAGGCATTTGTCACCACAAATGTCACACAGTTCAAAACTGTGTTAGGTTAAGAATCAAATTCTATCTCTCAGGATATTGCATTTCCCCATGGTTTCTAATATTCCTATGCATTTATAGGTGATTCCTGGTTAATATTTCAAAAAAATTTTCAAGTAAGTGTAAAGTTGGTTTTCTGATTGGCGGAATATTGATTTCCATAAAATTTCCTCTGTTATCTTAGTGTTCTTTGTTAATTACCAGTGCATGGGGTACATGACACAAAATACTAAATATTTTCTTTCAGAGAACATAACTTAATTTCTCGGCTCTTCAATGAAAAACCCACTTTAATGAAATAAAACAGTACATGAGCTTAGCTCATTGGATGTAATGTACTATATTTATTACAGACAATTCAAAATTGAAAACATGGGTCAGATCAGAGCATCACAAAGTGAGACACAGAAATCATATCATTTTAACTTTTTATTGAGTTCATTTTTTGTAATAGACTCCAGAGTTACATCTTTATTCAGGCTTCAGGGCTGTTATAAGGAAAACAAAATAATATGATGTTCAGAAATTGTGTTTAATGTTTTGATGATTTTGACCTTGCATAATCATTCCTTTTAGAATCCTCTTACCAGGATCTTTGGAGGAAACATCTCCGAGTTCTCTGCCCTGCAAAAGAGAAAATTTCTATGTCTCAAAATCACAGAGGGTTCATTTCAATCTTTCGGAATAAGAAGAGGTCCGGGGTTGGTGGAGAGAGATGGGAAAGGAGGGAAAGGAAAATAAAAACGATTACAATTATATATATATATATCTTCACGTTGATATAATTATTACATATTACGAAACACTGGTATGAAAAACAAAAAGCAAAAATATTATTTTTGAATTTCAGATTATTTTATCTTATTGTAGTTTCTCTTTTCAGTGACTAAAATGCTTACAATACTATCAATTATATGTATTATGAGTATTTGAAGTTTGTTATCTCTGAAGTACTCTTTAACATTCATTCCTGAAAATTATTCTTTTACTGACACACTTCTTTTCTAACTTTATTTATTTTCATTTTTTTTTGTGGTACCAGGGATTGAACTCAGAACCCTGCACTTGCCAGGAAAGCGTTTATTCTACTGAGCAATTTCCTCATCCCTTTCTAACTTTATATTACACCCTAACTTAATTTAAAATTTATTGTGTTTTTGTTTTGTTTTGTTTTTGTTTTTCACTACTGGGTATCAAATGGTGAGTGTAACACTGAATTGCAGCTCAGAACTTTAAATTTTATTTTTATTTCTGTTTAGATAGTATTGCTATGTTGAGCAGGTGAGTCACAGACTTGGAATCCTACTATTTAATCTTTCCTCAGTGTGGAGGAAATGGGATAACACCTAGTTTTTACTGTGTATGCTCTTATCAAGTATTTATTTGAGAATAAGAGTAGAACAAAATGTATATACAGGTTAATGTAAATGCTGCATCTTATCATTGACTATTCAGAGTTTGGGGAAATAGCTAAATTCCCAAATATTAATCTGAAACAAAAGGGAAGATGATCTATGAAGATCATCTGCAATAAACAAGTGGATATGCAATTATTGTACAATAATATTATAAAACTATCTGTTCCCAAAAATTCTACTTCTGAAACAGTTTGTCCTCGGTACTATTCCTACACTTTAAAGGCCACCTTTCCCATAATCATGGAACAACTGAAGTTTATGAAGCAAGGTATCTATCTGTCTATTTGTCTGTCTGTTTGTCTATCTCTATCTATCTGTGTACTGCAATATTAACCCTCAAGTGGTATAATTAAATGAATTGCGATATAGTAGAGAACTATGGAAAATTACCATAATCTAATTTTAGAGTAATTTTATTTTGCATAAAGTAACATCAAACTTATTGTGGTAGCATTATCCTCTCTGTCTCAGGTTATATCAACATCAATCTATTTTTTGCCTCAATATATTTGCTTATTTTGGGGGTCAATGGAGTTGGCTCAGTGGAATAAGCACTTCTCTGGAAAGTGCAAGGGCCTGAGTTCAATCCTTGATTCTGCCAAGACAAAAAAATATTACTTATTTTGGGCACTAAAATAAGTAAGAAATTCAAGAAGCATACTGTTTGTAATATGCTATATCTGGGTTTTTAATTAAGTTTTTTTTGTGTTATTTTTACCTGTTGCTTACATTTCTTAGTTTTTAAAGGATGTCTATATTGTAGCATGTACCTGTAGTTTTTTTCATTCCATTTTTATGCTAAATAATATTACATCACATGGGAATATTGTATTTAGTTTATCTATTTATAACTGATAGATGTTTAGATTTTTTGACTTTGATAATTGTCATGGTAATACTTTTGTGAATATTTTTGTACATGTCCTTTACACATGGATATGTTCTCATACCATGCACACACACACACACACACACACACATGTGAATGTTATTTTTGAGCTATTTGTGATTTTACTGTCTTTTGAAACTATCAAACTGTCAGAAACAACTTTTAAAAAATAGTTCTTATCATATAATTTGAACACATAAGAGCAGATAAATACAATCTACTAGACAAGACAGGAAAGTGAGTAGAAAGAATTTACTTCTGTAAGGAATACAAGACTAGCCTTCAAGGGTAAAATTCTCCTGGAAAAACCTACAGAAAGCTTTATATCAATCATACTGCACCCTGGATTGCATACTTTTTTTCTTTTGTGAAAAATGGTTTCTGGAGGTAACCAGAAGTGGTAAGAGATAAGTATGAGATCTGAAAGTGAATATTCATCTGTGACAGAGTACTGCATGAGGAGGTCTTCAGAATACCCGAGGAGGGGCCAGTGAGATAGCTTAGCAGATTAAAATGCCTGCAGTTCAATTCCCAGAACCACATGCTAAACCAGTCCTGCCCTCAGGGTGGGTTGAACCAGCCACAGAGTCAGGTCATGGTGACACATGCCTGTAATCCCAGCGCTGGGGAGGCTGAAAACAAGAGGATCACCATGAGTCCAAGTTATGTAGCAAGACCCTATAGCAACTAAATACAGAAGAAAAGAAGAAGAAGAAGAAGAAGAAGAAGAAGAAGAAGAAGAAGAAGAAGAAGAAGAAGAAGAAGAAGAAGAAGAAGAAGAAGACTAAAGGAGCTGATGAATGCACAAGAAATCCCTGTTGGGCAATTGAGCATAAGGAAGATGAAAGGCTGTAATCAAATGCCCATCAATTAAAATGATATAATTCTGCTGGTTGTATGTTTTCGGTATTCTCTTGCTATTTTCAATATGCTTTTCACATCTTGTACTTACAAACCTGTCTAAAAAAGAAAAAAGATAAAGGGAATAACAGGAGAAGATCATTAAAAGAAACTTCCATTTCTTTAACCTGTGTTCTCTCTAACTCTGGGTGCTGTACAAGTCAGGAACAAGAGTTCCCCTCATTCCGCTTGGCTAAATCAGCAGTTGGAGCTTTCATTCTACCTTACGTCCTCCACGCTTCTGCAGAACTCCCTGCAGTCCCAGCTTTGAGATGAGGCCTGATGTCATCCTTAGCCAAATTGAAAACATGTTGTTCTTTTCCAGTTAATATGATAATTCACCATAGTGTGTTGAGAGTTCCTGCTTATCTTGCTGTACACTGAGATAAGCTACATGGAGCACAGTTGCTAGGACATCGTGAGGGCTCACTCCACTGCTGTTTCTATAAAACTTGACATAGTTCCTCCATTTAATTATGTTTAATAGATATTTTCATTACTACTAATTGCATAATTATTTGACCTTGGATTCAGCAAACAGGAGATCAAGTTTAGATATTCTTCTTTAATTTTTGTCACAGTTTTGATAATGTCTTTACCATCATCACCAATTTGGAAGGCACTGTATGTTACCGCTGAGACACTCCTGCAAAATAAACCAGTAGGACAAAAGGAACATAAATCTAGTTTATATCAACTCTGCTTAAAAGAAATAGCTATAGCAGTAACTTTCTATAAGAAATTATTCATAATTGGTTGAGTTGGAGATGTCATTCATAGCCAATCAAGAAGCCTTTGGTCAGATAGTAGTGAAGCACAGAATTTTAGCTTGTTTGTTCTATCTTTCAGCACAAAAGTAATTTCCTCTCGTTACTTACAAATATTCAAGTCATTCCAAACAGTTGTCTAATGAAAATGTAGTTTACAGATTTTCTAAGCATTTTCAGCATTATTGTTCTATGAACAGATAATAATAGTGAATCGATATTTTCCTATTTATTCTGATTTGCACCTCCAATATTTCTGGCTGGTTTTCTTTTCCTTTGATACAGGTAAAAGTATCATGTTAAAACTGGCAATTTAAGAAATAGTAACTTGTCATTTATGTTTTCCGGTTTGTTGCTTTATCATGATAACATTGGTTTAGAGGCTCATTATTTTTTTTAGCTAAGTAGTAATATCTTTTTCACTGTGCTAAGACAAATTATGATTCTATTATCAGATAATAAAGAAAAATGTAGAATCATTTATTATTTAACTCACTCACGATAAGTTCAATTTTTCTGCAGTGTGGTTTACAAGTCTTTATGATCATGGATGGTACATGTAAAATTTGACCTAAATATACAAAAGAATTTAATTCCAAAAGTATGTATTTTTCAGTGTCATATTGTAGCTATTTTTGATGAGTTCCATTTATTGTCTTCTTGAAGAATAAACAATTAAGAAAGAATTATTAGATATAATTTCCATAGATGTAAAAGAACAAATATCAGTAAGAAGAACAATTTACTAGTTATTTTCAAATAATTCTTATCTGAAATAAATATATCTCAAGTGTCTCTTTCCAAGAAAAGGAAATCTGGAAGTTTAGTATTTCCTTTATCATGGTATGCATTGAACAGTGCATAGGTGATTACAGAAAAATGAAATGCCTCAAAAAACACATAAGCTGGGAGAGATATCCAGATGACAGAATGCTTTGGTAAGAACTGCTTCCTCCAAATTCATGTGGAAATGAATTATAACAATAGAAAGAGGTACTGCAGTAAGAGGTGATTCTTCCTGCAGTGTCATCCTAAGACTTGTGCTAGCAATGCTACAGAAGGGGACACCCAAGTCCCTCTGGCCTCCCTCCTATTCCTGTCTTCATCCACGTGATGGGTGACACTTGTTTCCTGTGAAAGGTGTGACTAGGCACCATCTCACAGGAAAAGCAGGACCTCACTACAAAGTGATGGTGCTGGCAGTTTTCTGTTAGTCTGTGAGCTATTACATTCCCATTCTCTGTCTGTGATATTTTATTACAGCAGCACAAATTGCTCCAAGACAGAGAGCGACCATTAGAATTAGATTGGAATCAGGGCATCCGTCATCTTACTCTGTTAAAGAAGCTTAACACCTGGTAAGTCAAGAAAATAAGCCTCACACCCTTTTCCCTGCTCTCACATTTAACATGGTGGAAAATAGACAAATTGGATTCAATTTTTTTGTAAAAACTGGATTCTTCATTGGATTCTTCATTCACCGTTTTACAATTTAGAGTCTGCTGGTCAAATCTTAAAATACTTAATCTGGGTTAAATAATCCATAAATCAATAAATATATCGAAGATTTGGAAATTAGGGAATCATAATGTTCAGTGGAAAATCAAGAATAGATCTTACAAAAGAGAAAATGATTCCTGAAAATGACAAATGCATGAAAAGTAGACAGTAGAAAGATAATGTTTTCATGTTGGCTTTGGACTGCCTCACTTATGCAAAAAACTGTACTGGAGTATGCACAAGGCACAGCTGTAGAAACCAGAATATTTCAAATTACTTAAAATATTATCATCCTGCATTTTAGTGCAACTTTATGTATTTCTAAAGAAAGTCACCAAACAAGCAATTTCCCTTTAAATTTTTACATCATTTTCTTCAAATATAGTATTTTTATACATCTTGCTGTTGAAAATATGCTGCATGTGTTCAGAAATTGAGAATAGCTAGAACTCTAAATGTCTACATGAAAACTGTCCACCACCTTTACTGTGCTAGATATTTTTAGTACTTGGAAAATTAAAAATGTGACGTGTGACTTACCCTGCATTGATATGGTGATTATACATTTTAGTTATAGACTTAAAGCAGACTTTCCTCAGAACATTGATACCAAAGGCTGCTGTGACATGCTCTGCTTTGACTCTGGGGAAAAAGAAAATCTGTAATCTAATGTCCCGATAATGAATAGAAGCCAAAGGCTTTGCCATTTTTGGTTCATCTAAACAACTGTCCTAGGGCCCGCCAAACAGCTCAGAGGATTAAAGCAGGGCTCAGGGTTTCCTCCTCAGGCCTGTATGCAGGCCCCACCCCTGAGGCACACTGAGACAGCACTTGAGATTGGGCTTGGTGGTTTGCTCCCGTAATCTCAGATTTTGGGAGGCTATAAACAGGTGGGTCACTACAAGTCCAAATAGCAGTGAGACCCTGAACATCCTGTAGGCCTGTCTCTAACATATGAAAAAACAAACAAACAAGCAAACAACAACAACAACAAAAATAATTGTTGGCCTATCAATTCCAGTGGGCTGAGCTTCAGATATATGCCTCATGAGAAGCACCTTTACTCTCAATTATTACCATAGCAGGCCAATGGACGTCACTTAAAATGTGAAGTAACCATAATTAATTACAGCCTGAATTACATTGCTAAGTTTAAATTTATAAAGTGTTCAGCAGTATTTGGATGACTAGATCAGGACCAGGGACAGTAACAGATTTTACAATGCAGGCGTTCTACCAATTACATCACCTCTAAACTTGCAATAGATAAACCAATAAAACTAATCATACTCAGTTATGTATTTATATTCACTCATTGAATATGAAACTATCAAAATAACAGTTATTTAAAGTATAATTTTCTCACTTGAAATTTGAAATGACATTTTAAAGTGGTGATTTCAATGTTATATAGAAGCAATCATTAAATACTCAATATACAAAAACTGTACTTCAGCTTTCTCCTGGATCAAATGACATATCATTTATATCAAATTTTAATCTGAAATCAAAATAGAATATACTATTTGAAAAAATAACTGAATACTGCACAAAAATATATATTTTTTTTTTAAAAAACATTTTTTTGCCTGAAAAATATATGGTGGTATGGCTTAGTCAAAAGTTACATTCATAGAGCTGGGGAGATAGCTCAGTGGAATAGGCACTTTCCTGGCAAGTGCAAGGGCCTGAATTCAACCCTGGGTTCTGAAAAAAAAAAAAAAAAGAACAAACAAACAAAAAGAATTTTATTTATGAGCTCCGACTGCGCTGACTGGATCGCTCAGAAGATTAAAGCGCCTGCTTTGGCAGATGCAGGGACAGAGGTGTGATCCCCGGCAGTGCAGTGCTGGCCCCACCACATGCACATGCTGAGACAGCGATTGAGACTACGCGTGGTTGCACGTGGCCGTGGTCCCAGCCCTTGGGAGGCCAAATACAGGAGGATCAGTATGAGTGCAATCTACGTAGTGAGACCTTGTAGACCCTGTACTACATCATCATCATCATAATAGAGTTACATTCATGGAGTTATGTTTCTCAGTGATGCAGTTTGCAATTGGGCTATGTTGTAACCAGAGAAATAAACATAGACTTATGTGAATCTTAATGAGAAGTTTACACAAGTACTGCTCGCTAACCAATTGCGCCACTGGAACTTCACTAGGAAGTTTATAAAATGAACTTCTGTACTATTAGTGAACAAAGTTATCTGCAATACGAAGATATTGTAATAGATAATGAGGAAAACATTTAGCTTAGGCACTAATTTTAAATCTTGTGTTTGCTGATGCTAACAATCTCAATACCAATCTCTTATGATCTGAAGAAACAGCTTATACTTTTATTGTATAGCCAGAATTATTCCTCATTGAAACACATGTTTGTACAAAACACTATTGTAGTCTAAATATAAAGATATTTTTAGTAAGTGGAATGTATGCAGCCAAAGAACAGTACTGTGCAGATTCTTCACTACACCTATTCAATACAATGGAATAACAAATACAATGAATTTATTAAGCAAGCCACATAGCCTCAAGCCAGTCAGATAGCTCAGTGGACTAAATCACCTGCTTAAGCAGAGTGCAGGGATTGAGGTTTGATCCCTGGCACCACAAGCTCTGCCAGTCCAGCCCCTGGGACAGGTTGAGATGGTAACCAAGACTGGGTGTGGTGGCATGCACTATAATCCCAGCATATGGGAGGCTGAAAACAGGAGGATCACTACCAGTCCAATCTATGTAGTGAGACCCTGTAGACACTGTACTAAATACATTTAAAGTAGAAAGATACATGCCATGAAAATGCCAAGCTTCTCTGTACATATGAAACAACTTGCACATTCTTTATTTTTTTTTCAGGCATTTAATGGATATAATTATATGGAACCAGAAAATGGTGCAAATTGTTTGGCTATGTTTCTCAAGATTCCTTACGCAGAAACCACTATACCCCTTAAATAAAAATTTAAACCATTTCCTTGCCTGATGTTAAAATCCATCAGGTAATAAATGAAATACTTGTTGATATTCCTACTCCTTCAATTCCCTTTGTAGTAATATGCAAGTCTTGGCAGAATGGGTTGTAGATACCAAATCACCCTATTCACAGGTGTATTTTATTGCATAGTAGTCTGTAATGTTCCTGTTCTAAGGATTTTTTTTTTTTGGTATCATAAAAAGGTAAAATAAAGGACAGTAACTAAGGATTTGGTGTACCCCACATTGGCCATAGTGACTTGTCATTAACATTTGCAACATTTCCAGTGGAATAGATTCATCATAAAGGTCTCAGAAATCTTATGGCTCTATACTGTGCTAAAATATTTTATTGTCATTCCTGTTAAACACAAAGGGTAGGTGAGATAGCTCAGTGGACTAAGCACCTGCTTAGGCAAGCACAAGAAGGAGGTTCAATCCCTAACACTCCATGCTGTGCTGGCCCACCTTCAGGGCATGCTGAGTAACCCACCATGGTGGCACAAACCTGTAATCCCAGAGCTGGAGAGACTGAAAACTGTAGGGTCACTAGGAGTCTGAGCTGTGTAATGAAACCCTTTACCAAATACATATAAGAAACAAACAAACAAACAAATAAATAATAATTTTAAAAACAAAGCAAACATTACACTTGCGTATTCAGTATGAATTCTTGCTGTAGTGGTCTACAAAGTTCAGAAAAACCTCATGCACTCTGCACTTAGTACTGGACAAATACAAAACTCTGAAAATGGTCACAAATATGAGTGAAAGAAATTAAAAGGCAATGTTGAGTTTCTTTGTGATCATAATCATTTTTATCAGAATGACAAGGCAAGTTTCCTAAGAACATTTCACATATACCTCATAAAAATTGTGTCATAATAGTATAAGTTTAGGACATCCTGGGATCACTCTGCTTAGTCACTTTACTTTCTTTTTTCTAATCAGAAATGAACTTTAAGAATATGGCATTCAAAAATGTTTAAATTTATGCTATGTCCCTTTAGAAATCATGATAAAATGATTTTAAAAATCATGTAATGTACTTCCTTGAGACGCAGTCAAATCAGTTCTCCATGTAATATTTATAAGCCGTCCTCCAAGTACCCAGTGTTTGTCACACATCATGCAAGGAAGTCCAAGTCTTCCACAGTGTGACTGCCAAGAATAAGGAGGAAAATTGTATTCCATTTTTTTGCCTTCCTGGTTTGTTGTCTTGTTGAGTTATTTTCTTTTGCTCAGGTTAAGATTTGCCTATGATAAATTCATGTAAAGCATTAGTAAGTAACCACAAGTTGGATCATGTGATAAAGCATTCTGGTTACTTGGAAAAGTTCCTATTAAATCTTTTTAGTCAAACATCTTACATAAAATATCATATGAAATCACCATTCTGGGTTCTGTCACCACCAATTTTTATGTCTGTATTTGAATGCCTGTGATTTTTTTAAATGCCTGTTTTGTTTTGTTTTGCCTGGGATAGATCACACTAATGGAACATGGCAGTATGTATTCTTTTACGTATAGTATCAAGTAGTATTTTACTGCCTGCATATGCCATGATTTCTTATTTAAGACTCATCTTTTTATATTAGAAAAGTAAGAAAATATTATAAGCAAAGCATTTGTAAGACTAGGAGGAAACTTGGCTCACAGTAAAGGTAATATGTACCAGAGGACTTCGAGGTTAACCTGTCATTCTTAGCTACAAAGTGATTAGATAATCAATTAATTGGAAGAATCTTAGGTTATATACAGAAGGCTGACTTTCAAAAGAAAATTTTGACTCAATCTGGTATTTACTTGTTATATTTGAAAACATTTGGATATTTTAGGTAATGTACGTTATTTATTAGTTGTCTTAGTACTGATTTTCTTTCATTTTATTAAGTAAAGTTCATTTTCACCATTCTTCTCCCTCCCAAAATAAATGTACAATAACGTTTGACTTTTCTTCATGATCTGTATATTTAAAACCCAAAAATACAACTGTGGCCAGCAAATGAATTTAAGTTTTGCACATTGTGAAGCAGTTAGTGAAATATATTTCTGAATCTATAATTCGTTGAGCACAATGGAGTTGAAAAAATTGTAATGCAAATGTATTTGGGTTTCACAAAACACTACTGATTTATTTCAGAAGGCTGCTTATTTTTCTTGTTGTTATTGTAATATTTCCTAAAAGCATATTGTTTTCTTTTACATTTCATGGGCTTTTATAAATATTATAATAACAATACACACCTTTCATTTCTTATACATTGCTATTACAAGAGAGAATATTATGTTCCAAAGAAATGCGTGTATGCCACAGAATATCTAGCAGTTATACTAGAATAAATTAAATAAATGTTTGTGTAGAAATGGTGATGTGAAATTTAAGAGCCAGGAAATCCTTTAGAGTCTAATATACTTCTAATCTTTTCTTCCTTTAAAATCATCATTTTAGCTGCTCATATTGAAACTCATTTTCTGGTCTCTGATTTAAAAAAAAATGTTGTTTCCATCCAACTATGTGGAAAGACATCAGGGAATTACTGTGGAGAAAAAGTCAGTTCTAATTCATGTAAATCACATGGTTGCTACAATAATCAGTGGATTTCATTCCTTAATATGATTCCTAGAAGATGTTGAAGACTACTAATAATATACTGGTAGCCCTGATGTTTTGTGATATTTACTAAAAATAGAGCAATAATGTTCTTTCAGATGTATTTATGATTGTATAAGCATAATTATATAAAGGATGTATATATACATATGATTATATAGATATAATTATGTATATTATGACATTCTGCTACATGTTGCCCATTAATTCTTGGAAAAGATTTATTGAGCATATATTACACTATGGACAATAGCAAGGTGAGTGACAACAGTGCATAAAGCAGGAGAGAAAATTTGTGATACAATTAATAATATGAGTTATGTGAATATTAAACAGTCAGATAACAGGAAAGTCCACAGTGGGAGAATCATTTTTGTAAAGTGCAGGAGACACATATTTTCCTGAAGGAGTGATAGTTTAGCAAAACCTTGAAGAGACAGAGCCAATTCTGATGCAGGAAATGATTAAGCAGCAGATTGGTTTAAAGTTGTACCAAAGCATGAAATGACATGGTTATGGGAAAGAATGTAGCTGAAAGCGATGACAAATGGAAGGAAATAATAAGAATCGGACACTTTAGTTGAAGATCTGTGTAAAGCAGGCATTCCTTGATATGGGAGTGAATAAAGACAGATAGGCTTGAATTATTGAAGCAAAGAGTTCAAAATTAGACTATTAAATAGGAGATGCGATCGGACAACCCTGGGAGATGCTGATGAGGTTGCTGCGGGGGTCTAGAATACAAGCCAGATATTGAAGGATGTAGAAAAGTAATGATTGTTGTTACACAAATTAAATTTAGGTCTTGAAAACAGATGAGCTCACTAGGGAAGGAACGGTGAAAAGAGAAAAGCAAATATCCAAGGAATACCTCCTTTTTCTAAGGCCCTTGCTCAAAGATAGAAGTTGAGAACACTATGAGTACAATGAAGGTTAAAGCTCAATGTTTTGAGAAGGGCATTCAGTATGGACTGTGGCTTTGTGAATGGACCAGAAGCCCTGGAAATCCAAGTCCTGAAGCTGAGCACAGAAGGAGGACTGTGAAATGCCTCAGCTTCCCTCTCAGTTCTCCCATCATTATACATTTTGAGCTGTTGAGAATATAGAAAAGCAAAAATCTGCATAGAAGAAGCCCACAGGAGCTTATCTTTTGGGACACCTGAAAGGACAAGAAAAAATAATTAATCTGCAGGAGAAAAAAATTCAACTTGAGCTGGATTGTTTGTAGAAAATAGCATTTATGATGAGGGAATTGAGGATGTACACAGTATAAAAGGGAAAAATTCTTCATAAAGTGTCAACAAAGTACTAATTCAATCAGTTATAGATACTGACGTAATTGAGAAATCTTTACTACAGATAAGGTGATAGGAAAGGAGGGAAGTAATGTCAGCAGAGTTAAATACTTAAAATGCTTGAGAGTTAGTAATAACTGCATATAGTTATTTTCAACATCCATGATATAATAACAAATATGTTTGGTTAAGAAAACTGGAGACAAACATAACTTGAGGAAAGGAATTCCTAGATAGAAGTTAGGGCGTTCAAAGAAATGGCCATATGAGAATTGGGACAGTCAATTAAGGTGGCTGCATTGGAAAGATTCCCTTGTCAGCTTCTTCACCAAACTGGGGGCCGCTATGGAGAGTCCAGCAGAGGTCAAACAAGAAGAAAGAGGCCCCCAGGGTGGCCTAGGTTGATGCCTCAAGCACCAAAGCTGGGAAGTTTCAGGCAGGAGAGAGTCCAGTCAACTGAAAAGACCAGGATAATGCTCAATTAGGAAGGTGAGAGGGTGGATTACTACTGCTCCGGAGGCTGCTAGAACGTTTTCTGTTGGGTGGATACATATCAGTGAGAACAAAGACGAATGTTATCGTACAGAAAACAAAGCTTGCAGATTGTGCTGCTGATGGAGAATGAATTCTAGACACCAAAGTTGCAGGACTCTTGAGATCGTGTGGGGTAGAATACAAATTGAAACAGGTATGGAGAATTCAGTGGTATTAATAATATTTGAGGGCTTAGTGTCTCTGTGAGAATGATACAAACATGGCCACAGGTTCTGAAGGCTTTGCAAATCATTCTCCAGCCAAAGGAATGGGATGTACTAGGTAATGCTGAGAAACAGTCACTGTTCAAATGTCTAAAATCAATCTACCTTTTCCTGATTCTACTGTGAAGGCCAACAATGACACTGTTGGATTAAGTTAATCATGAAACCATTTTTATTTACAAATAGAAATGTGAGTAGATGATTGTGGATGTGTATGCTGTGAATGTATTCATATCATTTTTTCTTAATTATCTTATATTAGCAATACAAAGAAAAGAAGGTATCATGTTGTTTAGGAGAACTTTCAAACTGAGTACAGGTATTTCCTGGGCCGTACTGTGCATGATTTGCCTATGAATGTGTAGTAAATCAGAAAAATTAAGTTTAGAAACTATTTCATCTGTGCTATTTTGAATAACCATTAAACATCACAACATGTGTATTGTGCCTCTTGAAATAATCTGATGTAATTGTGAAAAGAAAGGAGGATTTCTCATGGGTATGAATTGGTATTTCAACTCAGAGAATTTGCTGTAATGGTGGGTGCCTTGGGCAGGCAGGGCAAGCTATCAGTCTTGGTGATATTCTGGGTCTTGAACAGACTATTTTAATTTTCTCAGAACAAGCCTAGGGAAAACTAAGAGCAGGATGTCATGGACCAGGATGTTCATTAAAATCGTATATTCCCCAACTGTGTATTTTTTTCAGGAAATGAATATTTGGATATTGAGACCTTATAAAATGGGGAATAGGACGAAAAATATGGACATAAGGGATATAAGATATTCTTTCATGAAAGTTGACACTATGGTGGAAGGGTAAGTGCTGCCATACCCCAAAATACAGGCGCTTTTCATCTCATGTGGAAGCATTACAAGACTTTTCAATTGTATATTTCAGAGAAAATCTAAAGCCAAAGTCTGTCAGTGATTGAGCATCAGAACACTTCTGCCGAGATTTCTGTTTCTCTCAGAATTTTGTCTAAGACAAGAGAACAAGAAGGTGAGAGAGGAGGGCTTCTCCTTATCTGATGGTACAGAACTAGAACAGATAATTGTGCACTTATATATTTGCTCAGTAATTGATCCTTTTCTTATTCAACTTCAAGGAAAAATATTTTATGATACCTTAGCTAGAGAACTAAGTTTAGTAATCTTAGAAAATTCTCTCTTTTATTCTTGTAAATTTCATGCATTCACAAGAAAAGATTTGTGATTAAGTTTGACTGTGTATGTTTTAGAATAAATTGTCATATTTTCATCTTAATTTTATTTTATTGCTGTATTTATTACCATGGGAGTTCATCATCTTCATCTTATGTTATGATTTATTTATTACAGTGTATTTCCTCCAAAGTAAAAAAAAAAGACTAATAATAGGACTTCGTTTGCTCTGTTGTGTAGTAGATTTTCAGAGCTTGGAATGAAGTTAGAAATACAATGAATGAGTGAATGGATGAATGAAGGAACGAATTCCATATTTTCAAACCTTTTATGTAGAGACATCCTCAAGGAGAGAGCCCCATCACTGCGTTTGACTTCCTTCAAAGAGCCCCAAGATATAGCCCTTTTATGTCCTTTGTTTTAAGAAAACAATTATAGCAAAACATAGTACAAATAAACATGTATTTCTGATGTACTTTTGCAAGGAACTCAACCTACACAAACTTCGAAAACAGAACACTTTGGAGGTGAATTCATCAATAATTTTAAAAGAAAAATAATTATGTCTGAGTGCTTCATATATTCTATACTGCTGCTTTCAGAAACAAGACATCTGTTCAAGTACTTCACATGGTTTATATTCTGAATATTTTTTTTACCCAAGTACATGAGATAGCTATTTTCTTTACAAAACGTGTATAATTCTACTAGACATTGTACCTAATAATTACTTAAGATTACCTTGATTTGTGATAGGACAGATTATCTTTCTATATGTAAACCTTCAATTGTTCATCTGAAGTGAAAAACCAGGATAGAGTGAAACACAGTAGTCTATGACAGAATATTAAGCAAAAGATAGTAACATAAATTATATAATTAACATAATTTCATTAATGTTTTGTTATGTTATTATAATACACAATTAGATTCATCAAAAGATAAAGTTAGCAATCTGTAAAATTTGCAATACAACATACTTTTTAAAAATGCACAATATATCAACTAAGATAAGAAACATTGGCTTTATCCATTTTAAAAATCTATGTTATGAAAAGATTGGTATTAAAAATAATTCTCTTTGATAAAACTGGTTTATAATACAATATGAGAAAAGTGAGGAAAAAATTTGAGGGAAAATATCGAATTTAGTTTTGAAAATTATACCCTCAGGTGCTACAATGTATCTTGATATGACATTTGTTCTAAACTTTAAAAATAAAAAAAAAGTTGGAATGAATTTTTATTACCCCTGGAAAAAGGCAGAACTTAGTCACAAAATTTAGGAAGTTCAGGAAAGATAAATAAATTTAACATTGCCATCATATCTGTGCAATAAACATTTTCAATTACATATTTACTGTATAAACGCATAAAGACAAAATGTTATAACAAATTATTTTATCTTACCAAAGTAAATTTTCCTGGAAAATACTTCCCTCAAATCCCTAAAAATCTTTCACAGCTTCAACATGATCATACATACACACAGCGCGCACACACACACACACACACACACACACTTCTCAGTAGGTCCCATTCGTTACCATTATTTAGACCACTGTCTTCATCTTGTTACAGACATTTTCAAATGTCACTTTCCAGAACTAAGTCCTCTGACTTGCAAATGCATTAAATTTACAATTATTCATCTAAATCTTTTGGCCTTCTCAGCACTTTTTTTTTTCTATATATATATTTCTCTTTCTCTTTCTCCTTCTCTTTCTCTTTCTCTTCTTTCTCTTTTTCTCTCTTTCTCCTCTTTCTCTTTTTCTTTCTCTTTTTCTCTCTCTCTCCTTCTCTTTGTCTTTGTCTTTGTCTTTCTCTTTTTCTCTCTCTCTCTTTCTTTCTTATTTTTTTGGATCTATTTTCTTTATATTCTTATATTGAAGGACATAGAGGCCCTTTTCAACATTTGCACTTCTGTACTGTGCTGCTCTAAGTATGGCATACACACCTCCCTGTGCCACACTGTATTGTCTTCAGCTCTTGTTCACTATCCCATGTCTTCAGTCCACAATGTTCACACTCTAGTATGGAAAGGGCAGTTGAGAAGATCTATCTCCCTACTTCTTATTACCTACTGTCTTTCATTTTTTCAGGAAGATACCCAAGAGGGATGAATTTTGTTCAAGTGGAAATATAATTAATTTAGTTTTTTGAGGAATCTCCATAGTCATTTCCTGAGTGATTATACTAGTTACATTTATTGCTAAATGTAAATGGTTCCTTTTCTCTACAATCTCTCTAGATTTATGCTTTGGAAAAATGTTACAATGTAATTGCTTTCTTTTGTTGCTTGAGTACATTGGTATATTAAATAAAATATGTAAATAGAAATAATGATTTCACTGCTATGGTCCATGAATCACTTCCCTCATTTCTTTGTTTATTATTTATTTTTACAAATTTTTCTGTGTGCCTCAATGTTCTGAGGTTATATTTTTTTAAAAATCTTTATGTGCAAGGAAAAAGATTTCACAAGAATCACAATGGTGCTTTTTTAAGTAATGAAAATAAATACTTGTAATTATATTATTTTTATTTTTCATCATGCTTTTATGTTTTCTTCTGTCATAAACCTACTTTTTACTAGAATACAGGTGACCAGGGGTACAATGGCACCATGTTATTATCATGAGTGAAATTATAATGTTAATTTTACCCAGCACGATGAAATAGCATTGAATTATGCCAGAAAGAAAAGAGAAATTCATATATTCTAGAGATGAATGGGTTAACCAATAAGGTGTGTTTTATGACTGATAACACATTCATATTTGATGGGAATATGACTGAAAGTTTATACAAAGAAAAGGACTTGAATATAGACCATTCAGAGATAAAATGAAGGTTTCTCCTCTTGACCTTTTCCTAACTCATATGATCTGCTCAGCACAGGAAGCCAAAAACATGTCACAGATTCCCTAGAGTGCCCTTGTGACTGACACTGACCTTCTGCTGAGATTTACCTGCTAAAATACGAAGCACATTTGGAAGTCTAACCTGAAACGAAGCTCATGAGAAGGTATGTGGGAGCCTGTGGAGCTACTTATTTTGAAAAAGCTAAAGCCTTGATATTCAATTAAATGGGCTTTGTGGGTACAGGGTCTCCTTCATATGGCATAGATTGTACCAGAAAAAGAGGGTTTCTCAAGCTACCTGTGTTTAGAGTCATGGAGAAATAACTCTTCACAGAAGGAGAGAACAACTCACAGAGTCTTATGGGTGGTGTTCCTGACATTCCATTGAGGAAACTCTTCACAGCTCGTCTTACAGTCCTCTCCATCAAATGTTCTGCAAATCTGAAAATAATTAAATCCAAGACTGGGCGTGATGGCCCACATGCTTCTAATCTCAGCTCTTGGAAGCTGAAAACAGGAGGATCACTATGAGTACAATTTGTGTAGTGAAACTCTGTACACCCTATCCTAAATACAAATAAAGAATATTATATCCATATTGGCTGACTTTCATTCTATTTATTTATTTAATTAATTTATTTATATTTTAGGGAAGGGTCTACAGGGTGTTCAGTGTCTCAATAATAGATCACACTTGTAGGGATCACCTGTTTACAGCCTCCTAAGAGCTGGGATTACAGGCATGTGCCACATATCTAGTCTCAATAGCAGCCTCAGTGCACCCTGGGGGTGGGGAAAGGGGTACGGGCAACGGGAAAGGGGCCAGCACAGCAAGCCAACAGATTGGACCCCCAGCCCCTGCGCCTGTTTGAAAGAGCTTCTGATTTTCTATTGAAATGGAACATTGTGTTCTAATTTTTGCACCTGAATTGAGACAATGTATTTTTCTAATAACCCATTACTATTATGGACTGCTGGACTGTACTGGATTATTTTGCTGAATTTACACACCTACAATATTTAAATGGTAAGGGAATATCCATCTCTGACAAAACTAAACAAAAAAGGAGATATAAATGAAGGATCATTTTGTATTAGTTAAGATAGACAAAAAGCTACTTTCTCTTAATTCAATGAGAAGAAAGATTTGTACTAACAGTATTTGGATATCATATCTGCATCTTGTAGTATGAATACCTACTATAAAGACAATATGCAAGTGCTAATTGTTGTAACTTTCCTACTAACCTATTTTCATACTGTCTCACTGATACTTGTTTCTCAATAAAATTAATTTTAAAAGTCTTTTGAAATGACATATAGAAGTATTTACATCATCATCGTAATTCAGTTCCATTTTTTTAAATTTCATATTTTTAATTGAACAAATAGCAATAAGACAGTTTCAAATCAAATTAACAGGACAGATTCTATAATTAATACATTTCAAATTGTTCTCATAATGGTTTATCATGAAAGGTGCATACATCATATTCTACTTACAGACACTATTAAAGCAGATGTCTCTAATCAAAGAATTAAAAGAATGTAGCTGTATACTTATCTTAATTTTTTAAAGCTGAATTAGAGCAGTTTTAGTACTTAATACTATATACCTTGTTATCGTCCTTGTGTTTGTCCATAGTATTAGAAGTTGACATAATATCCTAACCGCTATCAGTGCAGATCTTACCTCTCATAGAATTATGCAGAAGCACTGCATATTTATCCTAACTGTACTGTTTAAACAGATACATCATGGTTCTTCCATTGTATCCCCTTTTTTTGGGCCTAAACCTGTCAAAAGATGGGCACTCCATTGCCATTAAACCATTATAGATGCCTGAACTCAGCGACACAATCAGACACAGTCCATCATTCCACAATAATAGTGAGTTATCTGAAGAAGTTGTTGATCATAGCCATGAACACATAAATTTATTATTATGGCCCCACATTATACACCTCACTGCTATACTTTTCTGCTGGGATGATTAAGAATGAGATAAAGCAAGACCTATGTAACAAAAAATGTAGCTTTTTTATCTGAGGAGGTCAGTCAAGTCCCCTCTGGGTTTATCTCCTAATCCTGTACCTCACTGTGCAGATCCTTTGTCTGTGTCAGCCATATGGATGAGTCACGGCCATTGTTTGACCATTTTGCTCTCTGTAGAGATCCTGAGAGAAAGTTTTCTCTCCATATGACTCTCTCCAGGCACACTATACATCAGTCACCTTCCTCTGTGACTTCATAATCTCCTTGATCAGAAAATTTGGGGAATAACTGAGTTTCATGATGTTACAGTGCAGGTTCCCCTATGTTTTGAGTCTTCTCTGACCTTGAAAGGCAAGGGCCAAAATGATGGCGGAACTTGTGGCCTTTATATTTCTCCAATTTTTGATCTGTGAATTAGGTTGTTAATCATCCAGAAGAAAAGTTGATTAGTACCCTGCAACATATGCTGTTCACTTTGCCTTAAATATCTGAATCAATTCTTTTTAGCTGTTGTATATTTCTATTTGTATTTCTTCATTTGACTTCTTATACTAGGGAGACTATATGATATTTGCACATGTGTGTCTGGTTTATTTCACTTATGAGTATATGTTCAAGTGGCATCCACTTCAGTATAAATGCTTCAAGTATATCATTCTTTATAGCTGAATAATTCCATTATATAGAAATGACACATCTTTTTCAACTATACCTTATGTGATGGGCATCTTGGTTGTTTTCAAGATTTTGCTGTAACAATTGTGCTGCTATAAACATAGGTACACATACATCACTATGATATAGTATTTTCAGTTCCTCTGGAAAAATTCGCAGTACGGGGATAGCCAGATTGATGGGATTTCCAGTCCTACTCTTTTGAGGAGTCTCCACACTGACCTCCACAATGGTTGTACCAGTCTACATTTCCACCAGCAGTGGAGAAGTGTTCCCTTTTCCCCACATCCTCTCCAAAATTTGCCAATACCAATTATCACAGTGGCTTTGTAGTATAATTTCAAGTCAGGAATTGTGATGCCTCCTGCCTTGTCTTTATTGGCCAAGATTGCCTTTGCTATTCTAGGTCGTTTTTGGTTCCAAATAAATTTTAGGAATGATTTCTCTAGGTCTGGGAGGCCTGCTGTTGGCAGTTAGATAGAGATTGCATTAAATATATACAAGAATTTTGGGAGTATGGCCATCTTCACAATGTTGGTTCTTCCTATCCAGCAGCATGGAATATCTTTCCAATTTCTGAAATCCTCTATAATCTCTTTTCTTAGGGTGTTCTAATTTTCCATGAAAAGATCTTTGACTTCCGTGGTTAAGTGAATTCCAATGTATTTCATTTTCCACAGCGCTGTTGTAAAGGTATTGTTTCTATAGTTTCCCTTTCAGTCTGTTTGTTATCTGTGTAGAAGAAAGCTATTGACTTTTGTATCCTGCTATGGTATGAATTTCCTTATCAATTTCAGGAGGTTCTTGGTGGAATTCTTTCGGTCTTCCAAATAAAATATCATGTCATCTGCAAAAATTGATAATTTAACATCTTCTTTACCTATTGTTATTCCTTTTATTTCTCCCTCACTTTTAATGGCTGTTGCTAATGATTCCAAACCTATATTGAATAGGAGGGGTGATAGAGGACATCCTTGTCTTATATTCAGTTCCATTTTTAACCAGAACCTTTAAAAAAATTATGAATTTCTTAGAAATGTATAATTTTAATTCTAAATATTGATGGATTTTTGCAGCTATATTTGTCTTCTTCATTAATAATATATTTGTATAATTTGGACCCTTTAAATATGTCAGAAGAGTTATTACAATTGCGAGTGGTTGTTTTGCTGGATGTGCCGTGAGACTGAGGAGAAAGTGTACTCTGCTATTGGTTGCCACGGTGCGCTACAAAGGTTAATTAAAGGAAATTGATGAAAAAACCTTTTTAAAGAAATTGTATTAGTTTATATTTTACATCTTCTGGGTGTAGTGATTAATAAATGTGGATTTCATGACAATTTTTAGAGGATTTGTCTATTTTAGTTTTTAATTCTATCAGTTTTGTATCACATGTTATAATGTTTTGCTAGCTGTATATATAGTTTTGTGCATTGTATGATTTTGAACTTTTTTTTTTTTTTCTTTTTGAGACAGGGTCTCACTATGCAGTTCAGGCTGTCCTTAAGCTCACTTTGTAGCTCAGGCTGGTCTCGAACTCACAACAATCCTCCTGCCTCAGCCTCCCGAGTGCTGGGATTACAGGCGTGCGCCACCACGCCCAGCAATTTTGAACTATTGATACCTGGTTTATTATTATGTAATGTCAGTATCATTCCTGATAATTTTCTCCATTCTGAAATGTGGCTCATCTGGACCTAATAGTTATCTCAACTTTACATTTTAGCAAAATTTATTCTCCCTTTTCTTTTAATATTTAAACCTTTCTGCAGTCTTCGCACTTAAAGTAAATTTATGGCAGACATGTGGGTTTTCCTTTACTTTTCCTTTCCGAATTTTTCAGTCTTTAGGGAGTATAGTTAGACAATTTAGTTGAAGATAATTATTGTTATGCTTATTTTAGTGTCACCATGCTGGTAACTAATTTCTAGTTATAGAAATGATGCATTTTATTTTCACTGTTGCCTTCTCTGCTTTTAGTTGAGTATTTTATAAGGTTTAATCCTTGTTTGAGGATGTCTGTTACTAATATTTGAAAATGATTTTAGAGTGGCATTAGACCTTTTTAACTTATATGTTTACCCCTTCAAGTAATACTGTATAGATACAATTAATGTTCTTACAACAAAAGTTACCTATCTTTCATGAAATCAGTTATTCATTTTAGTTATGCATACACTAGAAAGCCTATTAGGTTAACAATAATTTATCATGTGTTAATCAATAATAAGCAAAATAAAATATTTAACTTATTTATTTATGTATTCAATATATTTGTTCAGTATTTTTTTGAATTTTAGAGAAATATTTCTGAGGTTAACACATAGCATTAGATTAGTAACAGATTGCACATTGTAAATAAATAATTCACAAAGTCAATTAATATAACAGTAAAAATTGTCCAAAATAAAAATGAAGGATTTACAGTTCAGTCATACAATAGTTCACTCTATGCCAAAATCAAGAAACTTATATTCATATAGTTAGAATTCTCAAAATAGAAAAGGGTAGGCAATAAA
>PVKA01027588.1:0-20176 GCA_004027165.1 Ctenomys sociabilis
GTAGAAGCACAGCGTTATCTATCCCAACTGTACTGTCTATACACACACATCATGATTTTTTCTTTCTACAACCCTTCCTTTGTCTACACCTGTCAAAAGTGGGCACTCCATTGACATTCAACTAACTTAGGTGCTTGAACTCGACACCACAATCCAACACAGTCCAGCATTCTACAACCATAGTGAGTTATTCAAAGAAGTTGTCGACCATATCCATTTACAGCTCAGCTTAATATTATGGGCAACTCTACATTTCTTGAATTGCCTAATGTTATTTCACACAGCACCCAATTTCCCTTCTACTTTTACTATATAATTATTGTTCACATGTAAAATCAGTCAGCAAAAAGCAGATTTTGTATGCTGAATAACTATAGTTTTCTTAATAGAACTTTGTCTTCTCATCACATGAACTTCTAGTTTGGACAGTCAGAGAATTTTATGTAACTCATTCTTCCTGTATTATCTATCAGCTGTTAAGCTCCCCACTAAATCTTTTCTGTTAAGTCTATTGACTGTTAGCCATGGTAGCACTGATTCTTCATTCACAAAAGGAAGGGCTTATTTCCTCATTTTCGTCATAGTTCCCAAAGTGCTCTTTTGGAATGACCTCATTTCTCCTTCTGAGAAGAAAGTTGGCTAATCTTCCTCTAAATGCTCTATTGCACAGCAAGTGTCCGATGCTGCACTTAGTCACAGATGAGGCACAGAACCTATGACAACATGGCTTTCATTCTGAGAGCCGAGTGGGAGGGAGTCAGCATCACATTAAAAAAAGACAAACACTCCTTTGTCCTTTTGTTCAGATTCTGAGGCTTGGGGTTTCCTTCAAGATCTTAAAGTCGTGTAATTTTTATTCATCTTTCCTCTCTGGTAGGACAGAAATGCACACAGATTTTTAAAATTCGACTTACTGAATTAAGAGTTCGTCAGCTCAAGCTAGGACAACATTCTTATTTACTTGCATGTTAGAAAACATTTCTAGCTTTCACAATTTTCTTATATTCTGGTACTTTATTCGGTGAAAAATGAAACTGAGTAATCAGAGAACTTGTTTGAGAAACTACTTAGAATTTGGATAGGTACTTTTTAAAAAATGCTCTGTGACAAGTAATAGCAATATGCATTTTCTATAGTTTTATATCATGGATTAAGGATGCTTTTATATCTTGCTATATTTGGTGTTGCCAACTTTTTCATTTTGAACATTCAAATTTCATTCAGGAAATATTTGAATGTTTTCTTTATAATTTGTATTCTGCATAAGAATTAATCTGAAAATGGTATCAATTTCTTTCAAAGTTTGAATTTATGCCCTAGAAAAATTTCCACTGTAAAAATATGACATTACTCTAAAAATACTTAGAAAATATGAAAAAGTTAAAATATGCAAATAACCTCACCTATACACAACCATTGTTAGAGTCTGGTATTTTTTTCTATGTTTAATAAAACATTTTCTCACCTGTATATGTTTTTAAATATTTTAAAAATTACATTACATATGGAAGTTTGCTATGTTTTATTGTGTCATAGGAATCTTCCTACAGTATTATTACCTCTCTAGAAAGCAACATTAAAAGTAATTTTTGTCAAAATAACCTTTTAAATTACTTTTATTACTACAAGAAAATTAAATGAAAATATGACTCTCCTACACTCTGCTCTTCCTAGCCGTCTCCCCACCTTCCTATTACTCTTTAGAGATGCTATAACTATTTTAAAAAATTTTCAGGTATCCTTCAGATAGTAGGAAATAGGTCAATATATCTTTTGCAAAGGACCAACAGATGGAGGGAGGGAGAGAAAGGAGGAGACAAGGATGAAAACCGAATTGAGATGTGTTACATATGTGTTCAGATTCACTGTGAGGAATGGGATCTGTGTGTACTACAAATATATACTAATACAAATATAAAAGGTGTGATCAAGAAATAATGTGCGTAGTTATATTTTAAAAATTGATTACAGTAAAAGACATCACCATTTGTTGTGGTTTGGATACAGAATGTCCCCCAACACCTCCCGTGTTCAGAGGTGGGGCTACTGGAAAGGAAGGGTCATGTGGCGCTGGACTCACACGTGGGTTCCTCCTCTGGTGGCTTCCGGCGCTAGGTGTGCGGTTGGAGGTGGCACCTAGTCTTGAGGCCGTCCCCTTCGGAAGGTGAGCTGAAGAGTACAGCTATCTCCCTGGCTCACCCTTTGCGCTGCTTCGGAGGCGGTCCTCCTGCCGGGCCTCCTCTCCATACCCTCTGCGTGCAGTCCCGTCCACCGCACCCTGGAACTTCTGAACCTGAGCAAGGGGAACGTCTCCTTCGGGTTGTTGACTTGAACTGTGCCTCAGTGATGCGACAGTGACTAAGACACCGTTTAACTTCATCAAATGCTCCCACTTGCTTGAAACACACATTCTACCTTTATAGCACTTTCTCCTTTGCTGTTGTTGGTATGTCCACACTTGTAGTACATACGATCGCACTCATCATAGAGAGTTCTTTGGTCGTGTACATAACAATTCTTTTTATATTCATTTCTCCTCCAGTCCTTACCTCTCCATCTCTTGAAAAACTTCTCTTATACATATAATCATATTGTATAATCATATACTATGTCATATATATATATGTATATATATATATGTCATATATATATATATCTATAACTATATATATATATATCTCTATATATCTATGTATGTATTTATACATATGCACATATGTGTGTGTGTAGGGTCTGCCAAAAAATGGATACACATTGTAGGAAGAGAGAAGCTACTATAAATATTTTAACACTGAATTTATTGAGACATCGTGAGAGCATCATGAGCTGCCTTTGGTCTCTCCAACTACAAGAGGTGCTCAACATGGTGGTTGCTGGTTTCGAGATACTTACCATGTTTCCTTTCTGGAATTCTCTCTACAGCCCTGATTATAATCCCAGCTGGATGAAGACTGAGTCAGATTTCTCCCTCAGGTCAACGCTGAACCTAACCATTGCATCTGATTTTTGCTTCCTGTCCGTTTCTGTTTGTGACCACAACTGTGTTAAGAACTGTTTGTGAACTGAGGCACCAGAGCACCCATTTCGAGTGCACAGCACTCAGTTCTGGGGCACTTGCAACACGGCACGATGCCGTTTCCTTCGTTGCATTTCCCTCCTTTGCAACCTTCCCCTTTTCATCCCCTAGTTCACTTCCCATATGCTAAAGATCTCTCTCACTGCTACTCATTATCTATCTTTTATTTTGCTCTTTATATTTCTGATTTCTCATGTAAGAGAAACAATTTATTTGATATTTAAACTTATGTGTCTGATTTAGTTTACTTAATATTATGGTTTCAAAGTGTACCCGTTTTCCTACTCAGTACTCTTGCCCATGAGTTTGTAATGCTGGCTTGGTGGTCATGTATTTCTTGAAGTGGCCCTTCTCATGGAAATGCCTTATTTTTCTCAATTGCAAAGAAAAATTTTGCAGGATACATAAGTTGGGGAGGGAAATTGTTATCATGTAGTACTTCATACACTTTTCTCCGAGACCTTTTGGCCTATGAAGTTACTTTCAAGAAGTCTGCTATAATTTTAATGAGTTTACCTTTACATGATTCATTGCTTGTTTTCTAATTTGTCATTTATTTGAATTACTCTTAGATAAGTCTTTGCATTATTTGCATCATGTAGCAGGTATTCTTGTCTAGCATTTTTTATGTTCTCTTGCTGCTTTTAAGGTATTTCTGAGTAGTTGGTTTTCAAAAGCATTCCCATTATGATGTTACATCCTCACTTCAGTTATTTCTTCTTTTTTCCACATTGGTTATTTCTGCTGCCTACACCTTCAGTAGAATTTTCAATCTTCTGGATTTCTGGTGACTCTACTTCCTTGCTAAATTAGTTATTCATACTTTTTATAACTTTGGTTAGTTCAACTAGACTTCATTACTATGTTTGAGATCTCCTGGATCATGTTGGTTACTGCTTCCATTATCTTCTTTGATCCTGCTGAATATGTTTTTGATTTGTTTTCTAACACTCTCTGTTGTCCTTCTGTGTAGTTCAGATTTGTGGTTTATGCTGTTCCACCTTGATTGTGTTTGGGGGAGCTGCAACTGATGAGAGATATTTTGTTGACCTATCTTCTCATTGTTTCATTTGTTGTTTTGGGCTGAGGTTTATTGACTCTCATAGAGTAAATGCTTTGTTGTTAGTATAGAATTCTCTTCAGTCACTTTTCAGTGACATAGTTTGAGCATGGATAGCTTCAGCCCCTTCCCTCTGCCCCAAGATCCAACCATCTGGTTAGTTTGGGAGAGGCGGATGAATGACCCAGCACTGGGAATATGCTCTGGTTTGGTTAATGTTATAAGTATAATATTGGTGTTGGCTTATAGAGTAAACATTTATAGCAACAATTGTGTCCTTGGTTATAGGAAGCAGGTCAGCTTAGGTGATATTGTACAGTAGTATCACCTAAGACAAATTTAGTATTAATGTACCATAAGAATCAATTATGTACTACCTTCATTTTATTTATTTATTTATTTATTTATTTGCAGAACCGGGGATTGACTCAGGCCCTTGCACTTGCCAGGGAAGCACTTATTCTACCTAGCCATCTCCCTGGCTCTATGTGCTACCTTTAACACTGGAGAAGAAATCCACAATAAAAGTGTAAACATCGAGACAATTTAGGTATTGATCGTCAGTTAATATGTACCAAATGTGATGGCTCTATCTCCGCTAATGGAGATACAAAAAAGAATTCAACAATAATGTCATAGAGTCAATTATCTAAAGACTAATAAAGCTGTATTATTATGCTATGAAAAATATAAGTAGTTGAGAATATAAGAAGAAAAAAATTGAAACCTTAAACTGTATTATATGGGAAGGAGGGAGAAGTGGGGCAAAGGATTCTATTTGGGTGTGGAAGGATGTTTATAGAATTAGACAAAGGTAAGACAAAAGAATTCAGATAATGGAAGACACAAGAAACAATGGGAGGAGAAAGGAAATATGAGAGTGAAAACAGACAGGAGAAAAGTTAAATGGGAAAAGAAGGAAAAAAGAGGAATAAAGGATAAAAGAAAGAAAAGATAGGAAAAAGAAGCAAAAGGAAAAATTCTCTAAACCCAAACAAACTAGTGAAGAAGACAATGACAAAGAAAGGAAAACACACACACACACACACACACACACACACACACACAGAGATACAAGCACATTTTTTTTAAAAAAATGAAACAAAAACGTTTCTCTTTGATTTTGAGCACATAGTTTTTTAGTAGGATATATATTTTTGGGAGTTGTGTGCATATCAAGACATGTTCTTAGCCGGGCATGGTGGCGCAGGCCTGTAATCCCAGCACTTGGGAGGCTGAGACAGGAGGATTGTTGTGAGTTCGAGACCAGCCTGAGCTAGAAAGTGAGTTTAAGGCCAGCCTGAACTGCATAAGACCCTGTCTCAAAAAAAACAAAAAAAAAAAAAAAAAAAAAAAAAAAAAAAAAAAAAAAAAAAAAAAAAGACATGTTCTTATGCATGCTGGTAGACAGAGAATGTAGTCAGGTTCTAGATTGCACTTGATGCAGGCACCATCAGTCAGTAAAAGTAAGACAATGGAGCCAACAACAGGACTATAAAATCCAGAGTGACTCAAGCTGGGCCTGACCCTAGGCTTTGGACGCAAGCCCACATCCCCCAGCTTAGATACCTCAGCAGGCCTCTCTTCAGCCTGCTCCATGATCGTGGCTGCCTCCTGTGGTTGTCTTTTACCCAGTCACTGTGGGAATATAACACTGGGGATGCTGAAGTGAAACCATCGCATGGCTGCTCAGAGTCCTGTATTCGAACAATTAACCCTGCCTGGAATGGTGCTAGCTCTAGCGCTCTGCCAGGTATACAGTGGGCACCTGTGCTAGGATCCCCAGCTGTTGATCGCTGAAGGACTCCCGGTAGTGCTCCTGATCACAGCACCTGCTGGTCTGTTTTACTGCTGCATTTCTCCTTGACACCCCTTGTGGTTCCGCACATTCATTTTTGTCTCTGTAGCTGGGAGCCCTAAGAAGGGGCAGATTGTCTCTTCCCATTGACCCACTGCATTCTGACTATTGAACTTCTCCACAGTCTCCAGTCTTTCTGGCATCCCTCCTGGATTCCCGGGTTCTATATTTTTTCCCTCCTTTTTATTGCACAAATTGTTCTCCTTCCAGTGTCTTGATTACAAATCACTGAAACCCTGCTGTTGCCTACCTCTCTGCCATTTTCTCAGCACCCTACTTTTCTTCTTGTTATAATTTGTATACTGGAAAACCATACATTTTTATAAATTACATTTTAAAATCAGCCACTTTAATTCTTGTATGAAATCCTATAATTTCCAAATTATGATAATTATGTATGTTCCTTTGAAATATGTATATTTCTTACTCATTTTTCTTAGTTGATTGTGTTGTATTTCCAGAATGGTACAATTTGAATGAAAAACAGAATTTTACAATACATTTGATGACGGCTTATGTCTTAGTCTTTTTCTTGTGACCAGGATGAAGTACCAAAAAGGAGGAGAGGATTTTTTTGTCTTATATTTTTAATCACGATTGGCAGTCTCCAAGGAAGGAAGGCCTGGACTGAGGAAAGCTGCTCACCTCGTGGGAGCAGAGAGTGAAGGGGGGAAATACGATGTACCCTTCCAGGGTGTGTCCACAGCTACCTGCCTTTTCCAAGAAGACCACCTTCTGTCAGGCAGAGCAGCTGTAATAGCTCTAGAATCCAGCCAGTTAGAGAAGTCCGGCCTATCAGCACATGGAGCTCTGAGTGGGGGCATCTATCTATAAACCACAACAGCTTTTGATGTTCTTAAATGTAATAATTGATCTGTTTTGCTTTGTATCATAAATAGATGTCATTTCTGTATTTATTGAAACATTTAACTGATTTTGTATGCAAACTATTAATACCATGAATTGTATTCAGATTCTCTCATATAGAGCAGTAGTTAATGAATGCCTAATACTCCATGATAGTTTGCATTTCTGTGCAAATCTGATTTTCAGACACCTCTTTAAACATTTTCATATGCAAATTAATGTTCTGTCAATAACATGGTTAATATATATGGAAATTTCTATGTCACAGGAATTTGAAATTCTTCATATATATTCATTTTTAGCAGTTGCAATTGCTGTCTGTGATTAGTATTATTGTGTCCACTTTACAGATGAGGTACCAGAGCCACAGAAAAGTTAGGAAACTTACCCAAGTAAGGGATAGGCCTCACATACTGACCAGGTAAACAAGCTTAGTCAAAAACTCACTGTGGCTACCACCACAGTCAGGATACATAACATTTGCATCACATAAAAATAATGTGTCTTCTAGCTTCTCTGCAATCATTTCTCTATCCTTCATGGTTCTAGGCAATTGCTGGTGTTCTCTTCCCCTGACCAAGTGGACTCTGTAGACTTTCATGTAAATAAAGTCTTTTCCCTTGTACTTGCATCTTCCTTTGTTCAGCATGTTCTTCAGATTTGTTCATGGCATTGCAAGTCTGTTCCTCTTCATTGTTAAGTAGCACCATATTTTTTGAATTTTCCAGTTTGCTTATCCATTCATCTACTGACAAATGACTGCATGGTTTCCTGTGTTAGGCCATTGCGAATATAGCTGCTGTTGTGGGTAAACTTAGTTTTCCACTTGAGTGGACTTAAGTAGGTGATGGAGCCAGTGCTGGAACCTCAGTGAGAACCACAGCCAGGAGCCTTTGTCTTCTGATGTCACCCATTTCCTCTCACATTGCTTCACTCATTTTTTATTTATAACTTATTTCTCATAAAACTTCCTTCTCAGTTTTATGTAGACATATTGCTAGATTAATTTTAAATGAAAATTGAAAATAATAACAGTCGATTAGATCATGGAAGAACAATTTTCATCAGTGGGGCAGTCCATTGATACTCCAAGCTGAGAGTGTTGTAAGGAGGTGGGACCCTTGTGAGGTCCCAGGGGGTATGACTTCGGAGGACATTTCTCTCACCGCCTTTGTTTCCTTGTGCTCTGCTTCCTGCCCGCCATGATGTGAACAGCTTCACTTTTCTGTGCCCTGCCTCCATCCTGCACTTGCCTTGGGGCCAGTTAGCCACGAACTGAGCAGTCTGAAGCTGTGAACCAAACATAGACCTTTCCTCCTCTACCTCACATGTATATTTTTTTCCATGGACAAGAAAGCTGATCACTTAAGCTAGTACATGTGTTTTCTAATTTCTTGAGCAAATCAGTAAAGGAAGCCTATAACTTTCCTTACAACGGTACAGTGTCTTGGCTAAATGACAATCAAAACTTTATATTTATACCTTGAATATCTAGTGATTTATTAATTTTGAAATTACCCACATCACTATTGTATTAAATTTGTTCTATAAAATATGGGCTGGGTAGGTGGCTCAGCAGCATAAGCATCTGCATGGTAAGTGCAAGGTCCTGAATTGGATTCCCAGTACCAAAAAACAAATTTTAAATAAACAACATATTGCTGATATTTTAAGGTAATTCTTTTATACCACAGTGCTGCCCTATATCAACTGCCTTTTATTTCAGTTTGAGATCTTCTTAGTTTTTGGTATACCTAATTTTTTTTTTATTAAAACATTCTTACTAACAAGTTTTAAACTTCCCAAGACAAAGAAATGATAAATGGCTAAGAAGAGAAAAATAGCCAGGGAGATGGTTCAGTAGAATAAGCGCTTCCCTGGCAAGTGCAAGAGCCTGAGTTTAATCCTTGGTTCCACTCCCCCCCAAAAAAAGAAGAGAGAAATATAATGTAAATCACCCTGTTCTAATCATTATGCATTGAATACACATATCACATAATAGGGACAATTATGTGTCAACCAAAAAAAAAAAAAAAACCTCCGCTTACTTCAAATAGCAAAAAATTTGCTGCTGCCCATTTGACATCATTTGACATGCTCATTGCTAGGCAATTGCTGATCTTTCCGGCTCTAGAGTGTTTCCTTTCCTAAGCATTTCATAAGAATATGCAGCTATTTGTGTCTTGTAATTGTGTTTTGCACAGTCTATGGTAAGTATATGTTTACATTTTTTATGTTTTTGGCGGAACCAGGGATTGAACTTAGGCCCTTGTGCTTGCCAGGGAAGCACTTATTCCACTGAGCCATCTCCCTGGCCCCATGTATATGTTTAATTGAGATGTATATTTTGGTGAGCATACTAAGTGATTTTCCTTGTTGCTGGGACAAAACATCCTCAAGATTCACCCACAGGATAAAGGTTGGGAATTAAAGACTCCAGAAGTCTTTCAAGTAATTGGTGTGGATCCTATAACAATGATCCCATCTCTTGCCCCTCTGTCCCACCCTAGCTTGCACCCATTGTGTGCAGAAATTACACTGTTCATTGTTGAAACTGTTGACCTGATCCTTCATTGGAGTTCTCTGGAGGAACTCACTTTCTTGCACATGGCTTATAGTTCTTCCTATACCTCCAATTGAAATTGGTGTGGTCTGTGACCTCTTTAATTAACTGTTTTCTCATGTCTCTAATTCTTTTCTGTGTTATACCATAACTGTTTTCTGCTATCATCAGTGATTATTTTAATATCTGATTATTTCATTTGTAAGCTTGTCTATCTGAAAAAAAGCTCATTATTTACTCTTAAGATTAAATATGATTATGAAACTAGCATACATTATGATTTTGGTCTGGGTACCATTTCCTAATAGGCGCAAATTCCTCCAACTAAAACCAGCCCCCTCCAACTTCATGCACATGTGTGATTTGCTAGTCCTCAAATTAGCAGTTATGGTTTATTTAAGAAGATGGAGTACTGGTTCACCTATGGCACAAGAAGTGTTCTGCTCTTGTGCAGAACAGGCTGGTGCAGTAGCTCAGCAGACTAAGTGCCTGCTTAAGCAAACCTAGGGACCAGGGTTTGATCCCTAGCACCACATGCCAGGCTGGCCCTCCTGGAGGCATGCTGAGCTGGCCACGAATTCTAGGTGTGGTAGAACACGCCTGTAATCTCAGCACTGGGGAGACTGAAAACAGGAGGATGAGTATGATTCTGAGCTGCATAGTGAGACCCTGTACCAAATATGTTAAAAAAAAAAATTGAAGGAGTGTTCTGCTGCCCCATCTGCTTCCAGTGTCTATGGAGTTTTTAAAGCAGAAATTGGTATGATTCATAGTAATTATCTATTTAGGAAATAAAGTGCAGCAGCCCAGAGCTATCAGCTGTACAGAAGACCATGCGGCACTCTCCCTATCTATCCATCATACTTACAATGGACTACTCAAAGTGATTTGTAACAAGATATATTATCTATGAAAGTTATCATCGCTCTCTAAGTAATACCTGCCTGAGTCTTGAGCCTTATGCAAATATGAGGCTCATATAAGTTAATTTTGCAACCATGAGTGAGATACGTATTTTACCAAAACATTTTTCAAAATTTATAGAATTAAAAACACCACACCAGGGGTTGAAATCAATTAATTTTATTAATAGGACATATTAATGATGTCTAGTGTGATATATTTTACCTGTATTCAAATGTGCTGTATCAAGTTAGGGTACTTAACATTTCTCTTTTATCATTTCTTTGTTTGGAGGCTTTGATCTTTTCTTTTCTAAATCTTCTTAGAATATATAGTAGGCTATTTTGATCTATAATTATCCTGCGGTGATGCGGAAGCCCAGAATTCATTCTTCCCTTCTACCCTAGCTTGGTACCTGTGACCCAGCTCCCACTTGCCCTCCCTGCCCTCCCATCTCTAGAATTCACCATTGAGCTCCAGGTTTCACAACATTCACATATGAGTGAGGACATGAAGCATTTGTCTTTCCCATGACAGCATGTTTTCCAGGATTATACGCTAATATGTTTTATAAATAATAACCACTATGGGGAATATTTCTTGCATGTGAACTTTGAAAAATACCAAATTCAAAATCTCTAGCTCATTTCATTATAAAATAAACTGGAACCTTATGCAAAGCACCAAGAATATAACAACAGGTCATTGATTTTTCAGTTCTGGCATTCACGTAAGATATAGACTCTGGTTTCTTCTTATATATGGCAAATTTTTATAAATGCTTTACTGAATATTTTCAGGTGGGGCACAGTATAAATGTAAAACTCATCTCAAGAACTTTTTCCTCCCCTACGGTATTATAGTTACTGTTTCTTTTCCTGCTATTTGGATCTGAGGAAGATCTTCACCAGATTCTGTAATTTCTTGCCACTATATTAACTCAATCTTTTATAAGTATTGATGGGCTTAGGTGAACTGAGAAGTGATTGGACCCAGAGTGCCACAGAACTAGAGCTACATGAGTTCTAAGCTGAGAGCATAAATATTTGTTCTCAGAATCCGGAGCGATGTAATAAATCAAACAAGCTGGAGGACGCCGTGCTCTCAGGAAGCTCAAGTAACATAGATAGAATCTACATAAGCACTCTGGTCAAAACATAAGCCACTGAATCAATAGAAGTAGCAGATATATTAGTGAAAGAAATGTCTCTAGATAACCCTAGCTTCCACTCTTTCAGTCTTTTCACTGGAGACACTAGGCATTATGAGAGCACCAAATCCTAACCACTAGACCACCAGGGAAGGTTAGGCATTATGGAATGAATACCATCATCCCTGTTACGCTTCCCTTAATTCTTGACCCACAGTGGGAAATATAGTAAGAGCTACTATCTTAGCAGGCAAAATGAGAATAGAGTACAAGACAGTTGTGTTCACTGTTTTTTCCTTTTAGTATCGGGAATTGAACTCAGGACTTCGCACTTGCCAGGCAGACATTCGTGCTGCTGAACTATCTCCCTAGCTGTGGTGTTCATTTTCAAATTTGAAAATTTATATACAGCTTATCTTATCTCCTTCCCTAGTTCTGGTAAAATCTGTGTCTTTCTCTGTGACCCGGAGGGTGAAGACAGGTTCTTTTTCCATACATTTCTCCATGTCCTGTATTGCTTTCTGGTGTTGCCAGCAAGAAATGGGGAGGGGCTGGAGGCTGATCCCCGTACTTGAGATGGGACCAGGGCTGCCTCTGTTTGGTTTAACATCACAGCTTCTGTGGCCAACACTGGTGGATCAGCAGTGGCTGCTGTGTACCCGCCTTCCGTGCATAGCTTTCCTGGGATGTGATACTGCTATTACGAGGGGTTGGCAGCGGCTGAGAGCTTTTTGTTGCCACCACCACCAGTTATACCACTGGAGTTCTAACCCAGGTCATCGACTTCAAAAATATTAGAATCCCTTGGGGGAGATTTATGGGTTCTCAGCACCTATGCCGCACCCAAGACCAATGGCAGTAGCTCCCCTTAATCCACAGTTTCATCGTCTGTGATTTCAATTGCCCACGCTTTCAAAATATTGAATGTAAATTTTCAGAAATATGAAAATCACCATTTTAAAATTGCACACTCATTCAAGTGGCAGAATCAAATCTCATGAGATCCTACTTTATCCTGCCCAGAATGTGAATTATCCCTGTGTCCCAAGTGTGCACAGTCTGTGTATTTCCCACTTGCTAGTCTCACAATGCCCTGAGTAGCTGGCAAGATTGTCAAGTCAGCTTTTATGGTATCACATTGCTTGTGTTCAAGTAACCCTTATTTTATTTGGCCCCAAGCTTTAGGTATGTTGGAAACTTGAACAAGCCAAAGAAAATCTACAATGTACTACAGGAGATTCTGAAGTCTATTATCTAACCTTCACAACAAACAAATAAATCCAGTTCTTTTACTTCTGTCTTCCTGAGCAGGACACAGGTGGGCTGAGACATTACATAACTTGCCCAAGTGGCAAAATCAGGATTGTAGGATTTTTGTCTGAACATACAATTCATTATTTTTCTATAACATCTTGCCTCTTTATTCAAGAATGTTAATATGTAATTCACAGTGACAGCATTTTTAAGACTACATTGTTGTTTATGCTGCAAAGTAGATATGTAAGTTGAAGTTCCTGGGATTTTCCGAAGGAAGTGACCTTAACAAAATGTTTTATGCTTTATCATTTTTCTTGGGGTCAGTTGCTTCTAAGTGACTCTAATTTTCACAATGACCTTAGGCAGGGTGAAGGATGAAAATATCTTCCTTATTTTTGAGGATTTAATTTTTAAGTTTTATTAGTACAAAGTGATTACATTCACTGTAAGAAACTCAAACGTGCATGCAACACATTTCAATTGTGTTCTTTTCCCTTTCTCTCTACCCCCTTTTAAAAAATAGTTAGTTATCATATATACAAGTATAATTAAAATAGGCTGAAGAGACTATAACATACATAAGACAATTATACTACATCAAGGTAAACTTTCACACATATTGTTAAAACTGGATAATAATAACTTTCTCTCCCTAAAGACCTGCAGGCCATGATAACAGTAAAAGTGTGGACTGTACAGTTCAGTTGAGCTTGGGTTCTGACTTTTGTACTCTACATGCTTTGGGAGAAGCTTCTACATAGTGCTCCTGACTGTAGCACATAGATACCATCTCCTCTATGGGATAGGATAAGTAAAACAAGAAGCTAATATAGGAAGAGAATCTCAGATCCCAGTTTGCAGGAGAAGTCCTGTTAATGTTAGCCCTTTCCATTATCCTTCTGTAACCCTGGTTATTATACAAGCCCCAAGACCCAGAAGTGAGACGGAATGTGGACCACGTCAGGCATACGTGGAGAGCTAGCTCTTTGTGGGGATAATGCCAGCATTTATACATAAACTGATGCCATGATACTCACAGATGTGGAATACTCTAAGTCAGTATGATTTAGTGAGCATTTAAAATGCATTTCAAGAGCTTGAGTGGGAGGGAGCATGAAAGAAAAAATGGCAGAGGATGGGACAGAAATTCAGGTTTCTGTTGGAATGAGCCCTGGGAAGGTGGCAGCAAACCCATCTCACAGGAGGAGATGGAATTTGGGCGCAGCACACTGGCTCGTGTTTATGCTGTGCGTCCAACTCCTGGAGGCTGTGCCTACGTGATCCTGCCTGTTGTCTATCACCACTTCTCTCTTTTTAATTACAGAAAATTGTGCAATCTTTTCTTGTTTGTTTTTATGAGGATTTCCTTCTCTTTATCTCTGGCAGAAAACTTACCTCCTGAGATTTCCTCCAGGACATGCTTATTTACAGTCACTACAGTTTAATGAATTTTTGAGTTTCTTTGTGATTTAATCTTCAATTTCTTTTCATTCTTCAATGCAATTCCCTTTTGGGCTGTTTTCTCTTGAGAGTTTTAAATATTTTTTAAAAATTTGGAGCTCCTATGTCTTCTTTCTAAAGCCCTTTCCACAACACAATATGAATTTTACCATAATGTGCATACATATGTGTGTGCCTATACATATATTATTCATGCACCTTAACTTCTATAGCTTGATATCATAAAGCAATACTTTGTCCTTTCTTGTTCTTCCCAGTATTTAGGGGATAGTTGGCTTCATTCAGACCATTTAATCTCCTTCCCCATTGACCGGTGTCCTGTCTGGTAGTCTTTCTGATCTCAGACTTCTACATTTGTGAGTGTTCTATGCCACACAAGCCGGAAAAATCTTTTTCTAGAAAGAAAGTCTGAACATATCTGCATATATGAGCACATCTTTCTTTAAAAGGCATCCCTGGATCTGGGCGGGGTGGTTGCCCCTCCCTGCCCCTCCAGCTCCACTCCTGCAGCACTTCCCTGCCCAGTCCTAGACACTCTTCTGCCTGAGGAGTTACCTGAAGAATGGTGCTCTTCTTCCCTCCCTCTCTGCACTTGTTATTCTTTCTGGCTTGATAAGCTCAGCCTTACCCCACAGTTTATTTTTGTCTCATTAATTATCTTGGACAGAATAATGCTGATTGAATCATAAAGAGCAGAAACTCATTTCTCACCTGTGTGGAAGTTGGGATTCCCCAGATCAAGTGACTGGCATCTGGTGAGGGTTCCCTTGCTGCATTCTCACATGCCTAAAGGTGGAAGAGGGGGAGACAGAGAGCAAAAATGAGACTTGGCTTATCACTTTGTCACGAACCCACTTGCAGGATGTAACATAATTGATTCATGACCCTGAAATAGTCCCACCTTGTGATACAGTTATAATGGCAATTGAATCTCAACATGACTTTTATTTTATTTAGTTAGTTTTTGGTCCAACCGGAGGTTGAATTAGGGCCCTTGTGCTTGCTAGGCAAGTGCTTATTCTATTGAGCCATCTCCTTGGCTCCTCAACATGAGTTTTAGAGTGTACAAATATTCACAGTATAGTGGGGTCCAGTTTAGGAATGACATTTTGGTAAGAACATTTCCTGATGTCTCATAGTTCGAGTTCTATCATTTTAATAAAAAAAAAAAACCTCTATTTGCTGTGCCTATCATCATATCATACTGTTTTTAAATTATTTGACCACATTTTTAGGGCAAGGAACTTATCTGATAAAATAGGTATTCAATAAATATTTGTTAAGTGACTATGTGAATGAGCAAAGATGCTTCCTAAGGTAGTATGTCCTGGCGATTAAAGAAGTGGGTGGGAGTTGGCCTGGGCCTAGATCCTGGCTCTCCTCCTAACTGTGTGATTTGGAGCAAGTTATTTCACTTTCACGACTTAGTCCATACAATGAGATGATAACAGCAAATATCTCATCAGATCATTTAGGGATTACATGTTGCCAGATTTAAATGGAAGAACACTTATACATAATGTATTTCCACTAAGTGTCAGCTATTTATTATAATTATTGCCTAAATATTTACCTGACACCTTACTGGCCAAAACAGAATATATAACATCTGCATGGTCTATGGTTTACTCTTAGTTCTGTAGGAGAATTCATAAGAATTGATTTTAAAAATGCTGCTGTAGGCCCCTTCCGGGGTCATGATGGGCAGCAAGATGGCGTCCGCCAGTCGGGTGTTCTCATGAAAGAAGTAGGAGGCTAAATAAATCAATAATGAGATTACTGAAGGAATCTTGGGAATTAAAAGAAAAACTACTTGATGTTAGAAAGAAGAAATTACAATTAAAACACGCTTCAGAAAATAAACTTTTAGAAATACAAGCTGAGAAGAAAAAAACAGAAGGAGGAGTTGGACAGTATGGAAAATTCGGACAAAATAAACACCATGCCCCGAAGCCTATAGACGGAACTGGACACTGGTACCGCTATTCAGCACGTGTTCCAGAACCTCATCTTGGGGAGTAAAGTCAACTGGGCAGTGGATCCAGCCCTCAAGGAAACTGTTCTGCAGCTGGAAAAGGATCTCACCACAAAGTAATGAGAATTTTTCTCTGGGCCTGGTGTAGTGGCCTATGCCTATGGCCCCAATGCTCTGAGAGGCTGAGGCAGGAAGATCACTACAAGTTCAAAACTGGCAAAGAATTGTATTTCAGCATTTTTTGGTTTTTGTTTTTGATATGCCATTTAAAAAGCAGGATTCAAATGAAATGAATTTCCATTGTTTTTGGAACAATAAAAATAAGAAATAAAAATAAAATTAAAAATGCTGTTGTAAATGACTTTAGCTATAGCATAGAAAAGGTATCTTGTACTAGAAGTTGTTATTTCACTTATGGAGATGGTGTCTTATATTCAGCTTAATGTGTGCTAGTTAAGTATGTTTTAAAGAATTAGAATTATTGACAGCTGGATTTCAGCAATACATTCTTGATGACACAAAGAAATCCATGTGAGAATGTTTTCTCTAAAAACTGCATTTGAGATACCAGAACACATTAGGCAGAGCCACTGCCTTCCACCACACGTGGTTTCAGGCGGAAGCCCAAATCCAAGCACGACAAGAAAGTCTCCTTAACGAAAACTGCTAAGAAAGGCTTAGAACTGAAACAGAACCTGATAGAAGACCTTCGGAAATGCGTGGACACGTATAGGTCTTCATTTTCTCTGTGACCAACATGAGGAACAGCACGCTGAGGGACATCCAGAATGCCTGGAAACACAGCAGATGGGCTTTAGCAAAAGCAAGGAGGTGACGGTGGCCTTCACTGAAGCCCAGCTGAGGGGTACAAAGACAATCTGGGCCAGGTCAGTAAGATGTTAAGGGGTGAAGCTGGCCCAGTTTTCATCAACTGCATGAAGGAAGGGGGTCATGAGTGGTTCATGAAATAGAAATGGACTTGGCCCGAGCTGGGAACAAAACAATTTTCAACGTGACCCCGGATCCAGGGTCTCTGGAGCAGCTCCCCCGCTCCATGGAGCCACAGTCGAGGCAGCTGGGACTGCCTGCCACCCTCAAGAGGGGTGTGGTGATCCTACTGTCTACGAGGTGTGCAAGGAGGGCGATGTGCTGACCCCAGAGCAAGCCTGAAGCTCTTTGGCCATGAGATGGTCGGATTCAAGGTGGCCATCAGGTACCTGTGGGAAGCCCAGTCGGGAGGTTTCCAGCAGACGGGAGAAGAAGACGTGCCAGAGAGCGCACCTGGGTCTTCAGAAGAATCAGAGTCAGAGGGGCAGGACGACTGACTCAGACTCACGACCAACGGCCTCCAGCCTGCTCTGCTCTCCCCTGGACCACAGGACTGTGGCCACCTTTCAGAGGGAGCAGCTATTTATTTAGCTGTGGATGAGGACAATGAAGGGCAATAGGGACTAATTGTGTTTCCATAAGGAATCAAACTGTTTGCAAATGTCTTCCTGTAGGGAGCAAGGGACTCTTAGGGGCAAAAAAAAGGCCTTTAAAAATTAAAAAAAGAAAGACAAAACAAACAAACAAAAACACACACACAAAGAAAACACAAATTAGGCAGAGAAAACTACAGTAATTTTCAAATAGAAAACACTGATTAAGAGAAGAAAACTGGTAAGGCGCTAATAAATTAGAGAGAGATCATGTTTTCTCTGTGTCAACAGTTATGTGTGTGATTAATAATATTTTTCTTTACTGTGTCCAGAGAGGAAGAGAGGCAGTGAAGGGAGGAAGAGGGAGGGAGAGAGAAAGAGACAGAGAGAGCGACAGAGAGCGAGAGCAGTAGAGAGAGACAGAGACAGACAGACAGACACAGAGGGACAGAGACAGAGACAGAAACAGAGAGGGATAGCAACAGAAAGGGACAGATTTTCCATCATAACTTTATAGAGTAGTTATGCATCACATTTTATGGAATCATCAGAGGTTGTTCTGAAAGTACCTGCAACACTCTGAACACAAATATTCTAAGAAGCTAGCTAAGATCTTGGAAGCTCAAGCTCCAAATTCAGAGATCGAGCATGAACATGAGCTGCTTAGACCAGAGGAATAAGGAAGATTAGATCAACAAGTGATTCAGAAATGTCAGAAATGTTGGAGGATAGTAACTTGTATAACTAGATTTAGGTAATAATATAAACGATATGGAATGTTCAGAGTCTAATCTTTAAAATTTGCATTTTTGTTATTTTGGAAAAATAACATTGGGCTGCATGCATAGTGAGACCCTGCACCAAAAAGAAAGAAAAGAAAAATAACATTAAATGAAAATCATAATGTTATGTTTTCTTGGACTTAGTTACTTCTATCGATAGGAAACAGCCCTGAGGATCAGGAAGCTGAGTTAAGTGTAACGCTTGTTACAGGAATGAACAAGTACAGCTCCTCCTCTTGCTCTGAGTAGTGCACAAGGTATGATAAAGAAGTATAGTTAATGTTTAAAGTTTTACTACAAATTGCCATTAATTTCCTTCAAAATACTCCTGTCATTTTGAACACACTTATCCCATCATTGTTGGCACATTTTGAAGCAGTTCTGCAGGTCCTCTTTCCTCATGTCTTTAATTTTACTGACCTGGCTTCTCCTCTCTTCTCCTCTCCTCTCCTCCCCCCCTCCCCATCCCTTCCTTCCCCCCCTTCCTTCCTTTCCCCTCCCCTCCTCCTTCCTCTCTTCCCCTCCCTTCTCCTCCCCTCTCCTCCCTCCTCTCTTCTTTTCCTCTCTCCTCCCTTCCCCTTCCCTCCCCTCCCCTCTCTTCCTCTTCTCTTCTCTCTTCTCTTCTCTTCTCTTCTCTTCTCTTCTCTTCTCTTCTCTTCTCTTCTCTTCTCTTCTCTTCTCTTCTCTTCTCTTCTCTTCTCTTCTCTTCTCTTCTCCCCTGTTCTCTTCTCTATTCTTTTTGAAACAGGGTTCCTCCCCATTTCGGCCTTCTAAGTGCTGGAATTACAGGCATGGCACCTGGCCAAAACATTTATCTTTCATGGTCATTTGACTTTGCAGAAGACACAGAAATTGCAAGAGGCAAAAATCCAGTGAATAAAGTAGATAAGGATACAGTGTCATGTTTTGTTTGACAGAAATAAATGATTATTAATGAGGGGTGATAAAATAATAGTGGATGTTTAAATTTCAAAATTTTATTGTAGTAAAATATACGTTGCTATTAATGCCCTGCAAAATACTCAAAGTACTCTCCCCACTTTGAACACACTTATCCAATCATTCTTAGTAATGTGTTTGTTATCTTTTACTGCAAGAAGTTTTTTTTTCTTTTTTTATTAAGCATTTACTGTATTTTGGTACCATTGCCACTTGAGTGAGATGCTGTGGGCTGGAATCCTACTACACGTCAATAGTCTAAAGCAAAGCACTCTTCTAACATTTCTAATCCTATATATTAAAACCCAGCTTATCAAGAAAAAAATCCCATCTTATACATGTCACAATTTGTGGCAGATATCTGAGTATTTAGTGGGAGTTTACAATTGCAGGCACCTATTTAGGTTTGGTGCCATAATTATTTTATAATTATGTAATGGTACAAGTCTTTCAGTTTTCCTAGGCAGTAAGGGGATCCCTGATCTTGCCACACCAAGGAGTCTGAAGCAAAGGAGTTTGACCTCCCTTTGTGATTCATTTCTTTTTTCCCATGGCCTACTAGCTGCTCTGAAAGAGTGGCTGTGTTGTAGTCTAATGAAATTAGTTGTTATAAACATGGTACATAGCTCGGTGCTGGCACGAGAAGGTGACCACGGGAGGGCTGCAGCTCTGGCTCAGCGGGTCAGCACCTGTTGCTGAGCATGGTGATGCTGAGTGTGAGCCTAGCCCTGGGAGAAAAGAGAAGAGAAGAGGATGAGAGAGCAGGGAAGGAAAGGGAGAGAAAGGGAGGGGGGGAGAGAGAGGGAGAGAGAGAGGAAGGGGAAGTACAGGGAGAAGGAGGAGGAAGAGGAGGAAGAAGGGAGG
>PVKA01027588.1:20276-30455 GCA_004027165.1 Ctenomys sociabilis
TGCATAGTGAGATCCTGTAAACACACACACACACACACACACACACACACACACACACACACACACACACACACACACACCCTTAACAAACGTCTTGGTTTTCTGAGGCAAAATACCTAACACCTAAAATTAAGGAAGGTAAGGGTTCTTTAGCTCACAGTTTGTACAGGATGTAGTCCATAACTAGCTGGCTGCAAGGCAGGGTGGCATGGCACAGACAGCAGGGGCAGCAAGTGCGACAGGGTGAAAGCAAGCCTCTTTTCCTCTCTATTGTATATCAGCTACCCGCCCACACCCAGACCATCTCTGTGCCCTCCTCTTTCACAAGCTGACAAGCTGAGGATATTTACAAAGTAAGGAATCTGGCCCCCTGATGAGACACTTAGTTGAACTTCTAAACTTCTCAAGTTGACACAATGCAGAGCATCCTGCAGTAGTAAGGATATGGCCTTTTCATACGGAACTGCTGAGTTACCTGGGTAACCTAGACTCCTCAAGCTGACACACTGTATCAACCATAACAAAGAAAGAAGCAAGGAAGAAAAGAAGAAGGAAAAAAGAAAGAAAACGGTCAGTGGACATTATCTGGGCTTGTTGTGTTGTCAGTGACAGACATTTTTGCAATGTGCTGGACGCTCTGCGGGGCTGCCTTTTATTGATTATTGTATTTATTCCTCACAAGACCATGAGAAATAGGTAGCATCATCCCGATTTGCAGATGAAGAAAATAAATTCGAGGTTCTGAAATGTGTACTTGAGTTTCCTTTGTTTTGTTTACTAGGAGGAGCAGAGTCAGCACTGAAGCCAACTAGCCCTAACGTTGAAGTCTTTCCCTTCACACCTCACAGATTTTTGTACTCCCAAACAAAGCCAGAGTTTAGGATTGCAGCAGGAAGTATCAAAATCTAGTTGTCTGTTTATCTTTTAGTTACTAGGCTGTAGACTTGAATAACTTAATGAGTATGCTGGACTCCTCGTTGTATGTATCTACGTAATATAATGTGTGTGAAAACTATCACAATAATAAAAATTAAAGAAAAAGGTAAACCAAGCCAGGAGTCTATGAAGCATGGGCTTTCATTTGTGATTGCCTGAGAGTAACCGTCATGATTGCTAGAACCCTCAGTGTCTATGCAGCACACCTCGACCTTATCGAGAAAGTACTTGGACAAGGACATCTGCACAGCATCTGTGCTTAACCTTGGACTGACATCACTTTAAATCACCATTAACCATTGTGATCAAAGAATATTGTTGCAAAATATCTGATATAATCCTCCTGGCTTTTGTTTAAAACTTTCCCTTTGCCTCAATTTCTTTACTATGGTATGTGTATTCCCATTACAGTGCTGTGCTATTCCCAAATTAATATCATTATTTTTGAAAAATCTTTCTGCTTATTTTCTTAATTTAGCTTGACAGGTCATATATTATGCATAGTTATATTTCCTATGTATGTTATATGTATCTTTTTCCCAACTAAAGACAAACATGCATTTTAATAAACCCAACTTTCATTCATTGAATCATATTGTCCTGGCATTTCGTTATTATGTTACTGCTGAGCATGGTGTCACACAACATATAAATAGCAACGAATGCCTGAACAACTATTAGGACATAAATTCAATAATTCTATTAACATATTGTCTTACATTTTTTTCCTTATTGCTGAGAAGTAATACTTGAAACCCTCATCTTAAGGGAAGAAAGGTTTATTTTGGCTTACAGTATGTAGAGGTTCTAGTCCATAATCTGCTGGATCCCAGGCAGCGTGGTGTGGTAGACATGCATGGCAGAAGAGGTGGCCCATTGAATGGTAGCAGGAAGCAATGAGTGAGATCAAGGGAGGAGGGATAGACCTTTCTAGGCCATGCCTCCAGGGACCATCTCTTCTGACCAGGCTTCACCTCCCAAATCACTATCAGCTATAAACTCATCTTTACCTATAATCCATGCCTCCATGACACAATTTACTTGTAAAAGCCTCACAAAGTTTTGGAAGGGAGAGATCATTTAGATACAAACCATAATGCAGATTAAAAGATCTTTGAGCTACATCTCAAGCATTTTGATTCAAAACAGACCTTGAAAAACCTAAGCAAGTTTCCAAATGGATTGTGTGTTGCAACTGGGCTTTCTTAGTCACTTTCCCAACATCAGGACAAAATGTCCAACATCCATAATTTAAAGGAGAGGTTTATTCTGGCCCACAGCCTCACTCTAGTGGTCACCAGCACCAAGGCAGAAGTAGGAGGAGGCATAGTGAGTCACGTCAGTGGTTCATATCACTGTGGCCAGGAAGTACAGTAGAGGGGCTGGGAGGGAGATCCACCCTTCCAGGTCCTGTCCCTCTTTTATCTTGCTCTACCTCTGGTCAGCAAGGTCAGTTCTGAACTGTTCCATGGGTTAATTCACTGACATAGAGAATGTCCCCATGATCCAGACACTTTCCAAGAGACCAAGTTCTGAACATGAGACTTTGGCGGTGGGGAGAGACATCCTTGATGGAAACCATAACATGGGCATTAAGGCCCTCACTGTATGATCATGTTCGGATGATCATATTTTACTGCTTGGATTCATCTGTAAGTTCCTTGATTGATTCCACTGGGAAGTTAGAGCTGGGAATTATGGCTCTAAGCAATGAAGAGCAAAGCACTTAATGGGATAGGACAGAAAATACTTGCTGGAATGAAGTAACTATACAGGTCTTAAAAAAGTTCAGTGCTTTTGTCTGCCCTGTATGCATTAAAGAATCTTCCTTTAATCTTAATCTTCCTCAAATGCTATCTTCTACCTTTAAAGCTATTAGTATTTAAAGATTCAAGGCTGCTCAACATTTCTGTGTCCTCACTTCTGAACCTTTCTCAAATCAGTGGTCATTATCTCTATCCTTCAGAATGTAATCTAAGGCTCAGGCAGTAACTTATCAATGTAAAACTATGTGCATAATGTATGCATGCTACTGTGGGCCCTGTGTGGTGCCATTGAATAGGAACTGAAAAGATGATACAGCTGAGCAGAGTTTGGAGATTATCTTGTTCTGTGGTTGTGAAATTAATTTTTTAGCAAACAACACAGCAGCTAGGGAGACAGTCAGTGGCATAACATTGTAAGCACCTGCCTGGCAAGTGCAAGGTCCTGAGTTCAATCCCCAATCCCAAAATAAATAAATAAATACATACATACATACATACATACATACATACATACATACACACATACCCTCTATTTTTAGGGAAGCCTACCTGAAAGGTCAAATGCAATGAAGACAGGGTGGGGGTACTCTGCATGCTGGTGCTGGTCCAGATCTCTGATTGCTGGGTTCTGCCCTCCTCCCCTCAAAGAACCCTTAGAGATTTATGCAGAGACTCTACCTCTCTGAAAAGCACAGTTTAGGAGCTACCCAGTTGCCTATGTTTTCAGTCCCTTGCCAATAAACCAGTGTTGTGGTTTGTGTCTGCTTGTCCCCTGAAAGCCTCATGCAGTCATGGGGCAGACTTCTACAGTTTGTGATTAACTCAAGATTCCGTGGGATTATGGCTGTGAGTGCCGCTGGGATTATGGGTGTCAGTACTGCACCCAGCCTCGGGTGGATAGCCTAAGTGAAACTTAAGGGAGACAGCCTTGCTCTCTGCTGCCATTCCTGCTGCTACTCCCCCCTCTCTGCTCTTTGCCGCTGCCATGAACTGCTGCTCTCTGCCTTGTGTCACTCTGCCTTGCAGCCAGCTGAGCATGGACTGAAATCTCTAGTAACTGTGAGCTTTAAATAAACTTTTCCTTCCTTCATTTTGAGTGTCAGGTATTCGTCCCAGTAATGAGAGAAGAGTAACTGAGATATACTAGATCTGTCTTCTACTTTAAGACTCTTCTAGCTTTTATAAATAAAAATACCTCTCATTGTTAAAACAGTATCATAACATTTGTGCTTAAAGTTCTTTTATTATGTGCCATCCTTTTCTGCCACATGTATTAACTTAGTCCTTGCAGAAGTACAATGGGTACAGTTGTTATGCCCATGCTGTAGATGAAGATGTCACTTGCCAGTGTCCTGCAGCTGAGAAGCACAGTTCTGAGTCCGTGCTTTTTGTCACCAATGCCCAGATGATGTACGCTTTCTGGTAACTTGCACTGGGTATGTGCCATGGCACTGTGCGTGTAGGTTTTTAGCTAATAGGTCTTTGCTAGAAATGGCTCACTGTGTTGCAGAAACTGGATACACAGGACAGAACAAGACAAAAAAGCCTCTTGTCACAAATGTAGTAGGGTACAGTTTGAATAGAACTGTCATCAGAAAAAGAAAATAAAATGAGTCAAACAGGGAAGGGCGCGATTCGGAATAGATAACAGCACAAAGCCTGAGCAGGCTCTAGGGAAAGGCACACTTCCTGTAGACTGACAAAAAGCTCAGCGTTCAGAGGGAGGGCAGTAGACTGGGAACATCAGTGTCCCTTGAGTGTTAGAAATAAAATCTTAGCAGCCACCTGAGATCTACTCTGCAATCAGACTCTGCATTTTAACCAAGAATTTCCAAGTGACTCGTGTGCATGTCAAAAGCTGAGAGCAACAGAACAACAGACAGGAAGTTTCTGTTGCTAACACACTCTTTTTTTGGGGGGGTGTTCCACGGATTGAGCTCAGGACTCTGTGCTTGCCAGGCAGGCACTTATTCTACTGAGCTATCTCTCTGGCCCCCTCTGTTGCTAACAGCTAAGATCAGCTAAGATATTCTCTCTCTCTTTCTCTCTCTCTCAGAATATACATACTTAATGGAAATATATATACTGAGAATATGTGTACTTAAATGGAAATTATGGGTCTTGCATTTGAAATATACTATAAAACTGTTCTTACCTTTGTTTACAGTGTGCTATGGTTTGAACACAGTTTGTTTTCTCTGAAACTCTTATTGAAAGTAATATCCACTATGAGATGCTAACAGGTAGGACTAAGTGAGACCTCCGGAGGTGACTAGCGTTCTACTTCCATGAATGGGTTCATTATTCATACGATTAGAGGATTAATGGGTTACCTGAAAAGTGAGTCTGTGGATCAGTTGCACAATACCCACAACTTTAAAAAGGAGAGGTTTATTTTGATTTGCAGGTTCAGAGGGTTCAGCTTTATAGGCAGCTGGCTCCGAGATGGAAGGAATGATGGAGGGAAAGTGCTTGTGCCATGGTGGCCAGGAAGCAGAGAGGGAACGGAAGAGCCAGGAACAACAGCAATGAGCCTTCCAGCTCAGGCACCAGCAACAGGTCTCCTGACTATGCCCCGCCTCCAAGTGAGAGCCTTTTAGGAGACGTTTGAGCTCTGAATCATAATAGTCTGCTACTCAACCAGTTTAGCTAGGTTCTTCTCACTGTCTCTCTGCCTCTGTCTGTCGCTGTCCTTCTGCCCTTTTCTCTCTCTTCCCATTTGATTCCTTCATACTCTGCAGCAAGAAGGCCACCACATGGTGTGTCCCCTTGACCTTGAACCAGAATCATGAACCAAAATAAACTTGTTTTCTTTATAACAGAACTGATTGGTGGCACTATGCTATTAGCATTATACAATGGACAAAGTCAGCCCTAAAAATGGATTACAGCATTGTATATCATCAGATATTTCATCACTTCATAGATTACCCCATGTGTCACTGGGACAGCATGTTTGTTTATCTACCAAATATTCTGTGTCACTTGGGCAGTTGACATTTCAACCAGTTAATTTTGTATAAAGTTGTTATTTTATGTTTCCTGTCATATCTTATAAAAATTAAAGAAAATACACAAATTTTGGTCATATTTAAATAACTGGACTGGTAAGTGGTTAGGAACAATATGTTGGCATGGAGCTAATAATATAATTGTAGATTATATTGCTGATTCAGAGTGAAATGATTCATAGTTGTGTCTGACAATGTTATAGAAGAGAGGCTGTAAGTACAATTTCTGTGTATCATTTTAAGATATGAAATTTAATATTAAACTCTAATAAAGTCAATAAAAATATACTGTAAAGCTAAACACATAAAAAATTCCAATTTTCCATAAGGGATATAATACATAAAAAATGACTTCAATATAAATTTTCTCTATGTTTGTATGCCAGTTATAAGCATTACATGAACATTTAGCTAAATTACTGCACTTGAATTGTGAAAGCAGACTTGTAATTCTCCACACTGCTTTAAAAAAAGGAAATACGTAATTGCATTTAAAAGCATATAACCTTTTTCTTTGACAATAGTTTATGCTAGCAAGTAACATTTCACTTTCTATAGTTTTAAGAATCTATTGAGAATACTGAGATGTTATTTTAGTAAAGGTATGTAGCATTTTTTTCTTACTAAAAACATTAGAAAAGTAGAAACTACTGCACACTCCTGTACTTTGCACTGTCCAGCCTTCTTGTCTCCTCAGGGCTCTTGCACAGAAAAATTGAGTGATCCACAGCGCAGCTGGGCTGGTGGTACACGCGGGTGACCATCCCTACTTAGGAGGTGGAGGCAGAAATGCAAGGGCAAAGCCAGTCTGAGAATGAGCAAGATTTTGTCTCAAAATAAATATTAAAAAGGGGCTAAGGTTATAGGCCTAGAATAGTGCTAGAGTGCTACTTTAGCATGCATAAGGTTCAAGCCCTGGCCAAACAAAACAAAAATCAACCAAACAAAACAACGGAGTATGTATGTATAAAATTATAAACTTGTTTTCATATTCTTTTTCTGTGATGTGTTGTACTAAAATCCAAAATGGCTTTTGCACCATTTTTAAACCTGTTTTTTCCTTTGATGTTGGTACCAGAGTTGCTATAAATGACTGCTGCTTTTGGGGTTAAATATTTTATTACTGAAGATGCAACCAGAATATTAGATTATGGCTAAAATTTTCAGAATAGGTGATACAGGTAAATTTTGTTAGACTTGTAAGTACAAATTGTAAGTACAATTTCTGTGTATCATTTTAAGATATGAAATTTAATATTAAACTCTAATAAAGTCAATAAAAATATACTGTAAAGCTAAACACATAAAAAATTCCAATTTTCCATAAGGGATATAATACATAAAAAATGACTTCAATATAAATTTTCTCTATGTTTGTATGCCAGTTATAAGCATTACATGAACTCAAATTCTCTTGTGCTATTTATTCAAAATTCTCTTGTGCTATTTTTTTTCCAGGAAGAAAAATGGTTTATTTCTATTGTCAGGTCATATTTTGTGTAGTAAAGAAAAATTTCTTTGGTCAATGTTGTAATCTTCACTCATACTGCAATTTTAAATTTATCACGTACATTATAGTAAATAGATCATTTTGAGAAAAAAAAAAAAAAAACTCCCACTCCCCGCCATAAAGAAAAGATGGAAGTACCAAGGTGCTGCTATGGATGGGCTTTGGAATATCTCTCAAAGGTCCATGTGTTAAAAGCTTGGTTCATAAGGTCTGATACTTGAAACCTTCAGAAGGTATGGCCGGTGGAGGTCCTTGGGCATTTGGGGCACTTAAAGAGGGTTCTAAGTCCCCACTTTCTCTGTGCTGCTTACTGGCATCGAGATGAGCTGTTTTACACTGCCATGGCCTCTACCATGATGTGCTGCCCTGTTACAGGTCCAAAGCATCAACTGATCACAGAGAAACCCAGCAAGATCATGAGGGAAAGTAAGTATTTTTTCGTAGTAAGTGTATTTTCTCAGGTATTTGTTAAAGCTGTGGCTAGCCACAAGTTTTCAAGTCTTTTGACAGCTACTTAATTAAACAATCATAAGATAAGGTGGTCATCTCGTCCCTGTTTGCCTAAGACTTTCCCTGTTTAAACATTGAAAACTGAAACTTAAAATTTTCTCAAGAAAGCTTAGGCTTTATTGTTGCCCTATAATCATGTTTATATAATATAGCATTTCTGCCTATTTGTCATAAATAAGATTTTTCTTTTTTATGTTGCAGAACAATCTTACTTCAACAAACAAATGGGCTGTGTACTTAAAAATAATCCATGACAAGTTAACTTGAATGTCAAAACATAAGGTCAGGTGCTCATCCACACTCAGGTATGTGCACAACCGCTGGGGGTTGGGAGGTGACCCCAGTCCTGCTTCCAGCTGGCCATAGCCCAGCTAAAGGCCTTGGGCACTGCTCAGGACGTCTAGACTCAGACTGGAGTATGACAGACTCAGGCTGTTGTTTGGTTTAAGTGTTGGCTTTTCTGCAGCAGCTCTCAAATACCGCATAGTGGTAGCTCTTGCCTTATTTATTTATTTATTTATTTTTTGTTTGAACTTTTATTATTATTTTTAAAGAATACAAAATAGTGATGGAAGGAAATAGCATTGTACATGGTACAAGATTTCACTAAACAAAGTAATATGAATCCAACAATGGTTGCTGTATTACATGATGCTACGTGCAAATTAGTTTTTCAGATTACTAGATATAAACATACAAGTTTTGTTTTAAAAAAACAATAACTAAGAAGTTATAAGAAATTCAAGAGAGAAAAAAAATCAGAGTAAAAACAAAAATTGTAAGCATTAACTGCTCCTTTTTTTATATTTTTATAATTAGAATTCTCAAAGTAGAAAGGAGTAGGCAATAAATATTTAAAGATTTAAAATTTCTGAATTTAATTCAACTTATAATACCATATTTCTAAGAAAAATGAACCTTTTTGTGCAAGAAATTTAAATAAAATCATACCAAGATGCACAAAAATGAAATTGTCCAAAACTTATTATAAAAAATGGTTAAAGCATATGCATAAAAATATTAGCTATGGAAGAGCAAAATTAAATAGCATCTTATTCCACAATATAAAGAAAAAAAGGACCAAGTGTGTAAGAAACTAGACTAATTAAAGGACTGCAAGAAAAGAAAGATCTATCCTGTTTGCATCTTATACTTAGCAAACATACCTTTGAAAAATAAAAGTAAAATATTTCCTAGTTATACAAACCTAAAATATTTTAATAACTTCAGAAGTAGCATATAGGAAATAATAAACAGCATAATTCAAAAGGCATGAGAAGTTGCAGTATGCTCCTGGATGAACAATAAAGAGCTCTCAAAGTGATAGTTATGCAGAACTATATAAAATATATTAGATGAACCCTTATTTAAAAGGTCATTGAAGATTTCTATGAAATAGTACCAATCTTATGTCGGGTTATACATGTATTTTTTTCATATATATATATATATATATATGTATATATATATATATATATATATATATATATATATGAAAAGCATATAACCTTTTTCTTTGACAATAGTTTATGCTGGCAAGTAACATTTCACTTTCTGTAGAGTTTTAAGAACCTATAGAGAATACTGAGATGTTATTTTATAAAGGTGTGTAGCATTTATATATATATATGTATATATATGTATATATAGTATATATGTAGATGTATATATATGTGTGTATGTGTATGTGTGTATAAAGGACATGGAAGAAGTAATATAAAGTCAACAGAAAATGGAAATACATATTTTTAAGAAAGCTTCTAATACTAGGAGAATATATCATATGGTGTCTTTCAGATAAATTGTAATTCAAAGATATAGTATAAATCTTAAAACAAAAATTAAGATTAAGGCATCACAATTCCTGATTTGAAATTATACTACAAAGCCACTGTGATAAAATCAACATGGTATTGGCAACAAAATAGACCTGAGGATCAGTGGAATAGATTAGAAGATGCAGAGGCATCTAAGAAAACATTCAGCCATCTTATCTTCGACAAAGGGGCTACGCAAGCTCACTGGGAGAAAGATAGCCTCTTTAACAAATGGTGCTGGAAAACATGGCTTTCTACATGCCGAAAACTAAAACATGACCCAGCTCTATCACCACGCACTAAGTTAAAATGAAAATGGATTAAAGATCTAAACATTAAAACAGAAACACTCAATCTCCTGGAAGAAAAAGGAGGAGGAACTCTGAAGACATGGGGGTAGGTAAAGAGTTCATGAACAAACATATATTCTCACGGGAAGCTCTTGAAAGAATCAACAACTGGGATCAACTCTTCTTAAGGAGCTTCTGCATGTCAAAAGAAATTGTCAACAGAGTGAAAAGACAACCCACAAACTTTGAAAAAATCCTAACTAATAAGCAATCAGACAGAGGACTACTGTCTAGAATTTATAAAGAACTAAGATATAACAGGGCCCTCAAATTTAAAGA
>PVKA01027589.1:0-30359 GCA_004027165.1 Ctenomys sociabilis
AAAAAAATTTAATTAAAAGAAATTAGCTAAGTACTACCATGGCTGCATTTTAGCTACCCTCGACCTCCTGTAATTCCTGTGTTGAAGCTGTAACTCTCAGTGCCTCAGAAGCGACTGTATTTCAAGACAAGGTATTTAGAGGGGTGATTAAGTTAAATGGGCTAACAGAAAGGGCCCAAGGCCAATCTGATGGTGACCTTATAAATCTGAACAGCTGAGGACTCTGTGGCAGCAGACAGACTTTGAGGACAGACACACTGAGCAGATGGCCGTAGGAGAGAAACTCAGGGGACACTCAACAGGACCTTGATCTCTAACGCCGAGCCTCCAGAACCATGAGCATGGACGTTCTGTGGGTTGAGCCAACCTTCTGTGGCATTTTGCTATGGCAGACTGACCAGACATTGTACTTCTAAAATGAAGCCATTGTTAATCCTAATAATTATATAAATCACTTTCCTGTTAGTCTCTGATTACAATGCTGTTTAAATTCTTGACCTGTCATCTGTTTTATGGACCTCAGCTTGAAGGCTGGATGGATTCGGTGGGACCAGGTCCCTCACCAAGTGTTCCTTGTTGCCTTCCTCCAGATCAATGGGATTCTTCTCTCCTTTGTATCTGGCCCCTTGTTCTGCCTCAATTCCTGAGTGCTTTTGAAATGACCCACATGCTGCAACCAGATGTCTTAAACGGGGAAAAGAAAACACTGTGAAGTTTTATATTAAGAGAGAGAGAGAGCACACCATGGTTCTGGAAAATAAAAGAATTAGGATGGTATTTTTCCTTGCCTTCTATACATATCACTTAACAATTAAGCAGATAGAACAAAACTATCTTTTTAACCATTTAGTGATCCTACATTTTACTAGATTGCATGCTTCTTTCATTTTGTTCTCTTTTCTGAAGAAAAGACTTTCGTCATTTCTCTCCCTTTAATACCGTTCATTTTGGCTGCGTTTTCAATCTTCCTGGCCATTTCACCTATTTTAGAATCTAATGTGGCAAGTAGTAGATGTTCAATAAATGCTTGGATGATGAATCCATAGTCTCAGAATGCATCTTGGCTTCTCCACTTCTCTCCATTGCCCCTGCTCAGGTCCTGGTCTGAGTCTACTCCTGTCTTGGTCAAAACAGAAGAGAAATCTAGCAGTCTCCCTACTATTCTTGCTTCTGACAGTCTATTCTCAACACAGCAGTCATGAACTCTTTAGAAACATAAGGCAAATGTGTTATCACTCTGCTGAAAGCCTGACCACAAGTCTCCATTCCACTCAGGAGCACACGAAGATCTTCCAGTGGCCTACGTGGTGCAGCACGCTGCATCTCCTCTCACTCTCATCTACTCCACTCTACCCTGGCCCCTGCTGTGTCTCCAATGCCCTTAGGAGGTTCCTGTTTTAGGACCTATGCACTAGCTCTTTCCTTTCTCCAGAATATCCCTGTCCTGAGCTTGCACGCATTATTCTGGCCTGAAGGCAGCCATTTTTAGTTGAAAGGGCCATACTTGCCTCTGAGCAGCCCTAACCAGTTTTCTCCTGAAGTTTCCCAGCACACTATAAACAGATGAAATGATTACAGTAGTGTGTGGAGTCCTACAACTAAATCCGATGCCAGGAATGTGCCTGACTCTGATATTAACTTAAGCTTAACCAGGCACATCCTGGCAAGGGTGAAGTCATTTTGTCCCAGTATTTACTCCCCTTCTCCCGACCCAACTGGAATGGGGATCCACTTGTTTAAGGTTCTGGTTCCCTAGTAATGGAATAGAATTTGAAGGCAGGCAGTCTGCCCATAATCATATTTTATTGCCTGCTGGAATGATTTCATTGATTTCCAAATCCATGTGCTGCTGGCCTACAATACCAACTTTTAATATTAAACTTGTGGTAGGAAAAATAAGGCCTTACATACATTTGAATGTAGTTTATATAAATAATAAGATATAGATTCTGGTTTTGATGAGAATATAATTGAATGTCTTATTTGAAAAATTCCTTTTATTTGACCTCAAATTCCTCCCTTAGGTTGAATTTCTTACTCTGAATTACGTTTTTCTCTTCAGAAATAGGCATGCCTAATAGCACTGTCACATTTGATGGCTGCATTTTATATTTTGCAGCACAGTTTTACTGAGAAAGAAAATATCAGAAAAGAATAATTGTGGAATAAATTTGTGTTTCTAGTATTTAATTAGAAAGGCAAAATATCAATTATTTAATTTGAAATGTCACAAGGCAATGAAAGCTATTATCTTGGGACTATGGCCTTTGGATAATTTCAATCTTTATGTTCACAGGATTGGATGATTTATATCTCCTTTGGCATCTGGACTGTTATCTTGGCGTGAGCAGGCCCCAGGGAGCAGGGACGTCTGGAATGACGATTGTTCCCCCTCTCCACAGGCTGACTGGAGATATGCATAGCTGACCAGAAGAACAAAGCTATGGAGTGAAGGTTTGTGTCACCCCAAATTCGTATGTCCAAATCTAGGCCCCAGTGCGTTGGTGTTTGGAAGTCGGGTCTTTAGGGAGTTGATTAGGTCATGAGAAGGAAGCCCTCACACACTTATAAGAAGTCAGAGAGTGAAATAGCTTTTTTCCCATCAAATGAGAATACAATGGGACTTCAGGAGTCTTCACACCAGAGGAGGGTCCTCCCCAGGACCCAACCACATTCACCTCAGAGCCATGTGCTGCAGAACTAGGGGAGAAAATCTGTTGTTTTTTTTAAAAGCCATTGAGTTGTGCATTTATGTAAACATAAATCTTGTTTGTGAGCCACTCAATTTATGCACTTTTAAAAATAGCAAACTGAACTAAGACAGAAAACTAGACCAAAAAAAGCTTATAATTTTTGTATAAAAATCCGTTCTTTAAGCTCAACCTGGTGGCACATGCCTGTAATCGCAGCACTTGGGAGGCAAAGGCAGGAGGACTGCCATGAGCTGGAGGCCAGCCTGGGTTGCCTGGTAAGCTCAAACCAGGCTGACCTACATAGCAAGATCTTGTCTAACAAAGAACTAATCCTATAAATACTAAGGTTTACCTTATATACCGTTTCCGACTAGAGCTCCCTTAGCATCTTAGAGTCCACAGGAGAGGGGCCACCAGAGGGACACAGCTGTCATTCTGAGACTGCCTTCTGAACCTCTTTGACTCATTCTTCGCATTTATAAATCTTCTCCCAGTTTGGTAAACTTCCTGCTTCTAATTTACTCAAACAAGAAGCATTTTCATAGGGGACAAAATCCTTCGTTTCAGGCCTTCTATGTCAAGTTTAACCAGAGATTTTCCCACCTCTAATCTTTCCCACTTTCCCTGCCAAACTTAGCATTTTACCTCTCTCTTCTGCATTGTCTTTTTCTTTTCGTTTGTTTTTGGTGGAACTAGGGATTGAACTCAGTCCCTTGTGCTTGCCAGGGAAGCGCTTATTCCACTGAGCCATCTCCCTGGCCCTCTGCACTGTCTAAGCTCCACTTACTTCATCTCCTGTTCTTCTTCCTTCTGTCTGCAGACCTATTTCCCTCCTAGTTAAAAAACTACCGTAGACATCTTAGCTTTCTTCTTACTTGATGCCCCTCTCTGGGATCATTTCTGGGGTCTCCTTGGTTCACTTCCCTTTTTCCTGCCCTCCACATCCTGTGTTCATAGTTCACACCAGGGCACCATCTGCTGCCTACCCATTTAACCCGAAATCTGGAACTCATCTTCCGTTTCCTCCTCTCCTTGTCTTCACCCTCACCATCTAGTCTAAGAGCAATTCCTATGATACTTCCTCCAAAATATATTTCCAGCCAGTGCCCCATCCATCCTCCCTTTTATCTCCTACTGCGAGGCCATGCTCATCTCTCTTACAAGCACAGCTCCTTGCCTCTGCATTTCTGGCTCCCATGAGCTCTTGGCTCTGCAGCCCCCCTTCCATCTCCCATATCGTATTTCAGATTCTCATCCTTTCTCCCTTGGACAACTGCCACAGCCTCCTGTCTTCCTGCATTCTAATTTTACCAGCATATTGCTACCAGTTGGAGCTTTGCAACATGTGAGATCCAGACTAGCACAGCGTAAAAGGCTCTTCGTGAGCTGGTGTTTCCTTCTGTCTGCAGACATATTTCCCTCCTCGCTATCTATCAGCGGCCACACAACACAGCATCTGAACTTCTGTTTGCTGCCCTCAAGACCCCAAACATTTTTTTAAAAAATCTGGTTCACTCATATTTGTCATTTAAAGGAGATAAAGCGTATTCTTCTAGCAAACTTCCCCTTGGTCTCTCACTATTTAAGAAAGGTGACCCTCGAGTGACTCATCTAACTTATATCATGACAGTGCTGTCTCTCCCACATAGATATTCACAGATCCACAATTTGAAAGCAGACACTCACTGTGTCAATGGCTGGCACAGAGTTCTTACTAAATATTTGTTGATATTCAGTATGAACTGTATTATTCATCTATCTATCAACTAAATTGATAGACGAATAATACAGTTTTAAATAAAATCAGGGAAGTACAAATATTGGGTACAAAATAAAAAGGCAACATGAAACTTAATTCTGGAGAGGACTGTGAGGTGAAGGGTTAACAAAGGAAGGACTTTCATTTTTCTCTTTATGTGCTTAATTTAAAGAAAAAGGGCTGGCCTTCCTATGGGCCTAATGAGAGAGAGACAGCAGGGTTACCAGGACTGAGATCTCACTCTACACTGGACTCCTTAGGACTGTCCCAGTTCATCTACTTCACTGATCAGAATCTCATTTTCAGCATCTATAAAATCAGAAGATTGGCTAGGTGGGGTGGTACACGCCTGAGACTCCAGCTCCTCCAGAGACTGAGGCAGGAGGATTCAGCGCCAGCCAGACAACTTACTAAGACGCTGTTTCAGAAGAAAGAAGGACTGAAGTTGTGGCATGGTGGTGGAGTGCATGCCTCGTATATGCAAGGCCCTGGGCTCAATCCTTAGTATTACAAAAAAATGAATAACCATAATAAATAAAGTCACTGCACGCTCTTCTGAGATCCTTCCCAGATTTAAAAATCTACTGTTTTGAAAATGGACCAAATTAATAAGTTAATAATGGAACTTGAGGTGGGGGGATATATCTATGTACGTATGCAGAATGGCATGGATAATTATACTGTTGATTTCTGCTGGTCTATGGAAAGGAGCAGTTAATGCTTATTTTTTTTTTCTCTTCTTAATTTCTTATAACTTTTTTCTTCCAATTTTGCATGGTGATCTAAACAACTGATTTGAAGACAACACTATGCATTACAAAAAATACTGCTGAATTTGTATTATTTTGTTTAGTGAAATTCTATATTGTTTCTAATTTTTTAAAATTATCTTCATTTGGTATGCTCTTTAAAAAATAAAAAAAAATAATGGAACTCTGAGTTCCCTTCTTTTGTTTTAAAACTTAATTTTTTTTGCTTTTCAGATGTTTAAAAGCTATCCCACGATTCTCTGTAACCAATTTATTGTCTAGGGGGTGACGTCACAGCAGGACCCTAAACCTTTTGCCTGTATGACATTGAGGAAGAAAAGGTCCATTGGTTTCCTTGGCATAACTGACCTTTTAATGAAAAGTCTGAGTAATTCTAAGTTTCAGTTGAGCTCTTCTCTAAACCAGCAGGCCAAGAGATGGAAATCAGCTGCCTCACCAGAGCCCAAGTCCGTCTAGAAGCCTCTGCCTTAGAGCCCTTGTTAGAGCTGGGCTCTAGGATCCAGAGGTTGGCCTACTGGTGGCAAAGAGAAGTTGTGCAGCATGGAAACATGTGGGGCCCAGCACTTCCCTCGTTGTCGCGAGCCCGGGACACTGTTCACGCCCAGGCACCACATTTGTGGCAGTGCTTGTGATAACACCAATATGGAAAGCTCTGGCTTAGAGAAACTGTTCTGTTATTTGCTTTAGGTTTTTGTCCTGTGTTCCTTTTATGAGCATCTTGACTTAAGGTACAACTGTTTCCCAGCTTGATATGTGCCCTGGACGATTCCCTTCCAATCTGATCACTACCTCTGCCAATTTCACTTTCCTGTGTGTGCCTGCTATAGCAAAAAAGTTAATTTTTATAGAATTCCTTAGGGATATTACATACTACCTTTGGAGGCTTCCGTTTTTCTTTCTTTCTATTGATCATCGTGGCTAAAACATGTTCTTTATAACATTTTAAACACATTGGTATAGATATACAGTTGTAGAAATTTTTTCAGCTGATCTAGTTGGTATATAGGCTTTCCTAAAAATACATTATCTTAGAAATTGCTAAAGATTTTGTCCAATCACACTTGAACTGTACCTTATTGGTAGTTAGAGCACATAAAGTACAGAAAAATATCTTCTCGCCATGCTTCTTTGCAGCACATGATAGCTGCTATTCTGAGAAGCCGAGCTCTGAGACTAGTATCTCGTCCTGTTGTCAGCAGCAAAAGCTGAAAATCTGTGAAATGTCTCTCTCCTGTTTTATTATACCAACAACAGCTTTGCACCTCTTGTACAAGCTGATCTACTAATGCTTCATCAATTTAAGATCAGAGTTGAGGCCCCAAGCTGAAAAATTACAGAGCTTCAATTACTTGTCCTACTTTATAGGGATTTTTTTTTTAAAAAGGAGGTGAAGAGGCAGGCAATTTTCTGACACTGTGTGCATTGCTGGACCTCCCTTGCTCAGCATGACTGCAGACAGCTGCAACCCAAGTTAGCAAGAGGCTAACCGGCTCTGACCTGCCTGTGGAGCTCCATCAATAATCCAAAGGGCATGCTGGGGGCTGTGGCCCAAGGAGTTGACAGCTGTCTCCTGAGGAGAATTTCAGAACCATTTCAGTGAGCCTGACTGTAATTTCCTTTTGAAATTCTTTGCTTTTGAATTTGGGGAGACTGAGTGTTTGAACACAGTGGATCTGAATAATGTCATTATAGTGTCATTCAGGAATGAAATGAGACAATACATTTGATGGAACTGTGAAACAAATACTGTTTAGAGAAAGCAAGGTATCATTATTATTAGCATTGTTTTCAAACAACAGAGACAGCTCTAGAAAGGAAGTTGTCATTTGTCATTGTAAAATATACACCTAAGTACACTGTCCCAAGTTAAAAGAAATAGATCTATAGGCTTTTTGTTATTGTTGTTGTTTTGGTCTTTATGTGACAGGGTCTTACTATGCAGTTTGGGCTGGCCTTGAATTCACTCTGTAGCCTATGCTGGCCTTGAACTCAGTGACCCTCCTACCTCAGCCTCTGAAATGCTAGGATTACAGTCATGCAATATCATGCCCAGCTTGTAAGTATTTTAATATATTTTGAATTAGGTCATGTTATATGCACGATAAAGAAAATAAATTGATTATTGACATAAGAATAAATAAATTAATAGAAAATGCTAAATGACCCAGAAATAAATGTGTAAGAATTTATAAGTGGATAAAAGCAGTCACATAAGCCAGAAAAGGAAGGTTAAGAAAGTCATTTAATCATGTCACTGTATTCACACAGATACAAAGGTAATTATCCTGGGGTCTGTAATATAGTTCAGTGCCACAGAGCCTGCCTGGCACATGTGAGGTTGTGAGTAAGAGTCCTGGTACCAAAACAAAGCAAAAACAATTATCCCGACCTGATGTTTCTAGTAGGAATAGGCATTAATTAACACTAGGCAGTACTTAGAACTAAATACATAAACACTAATTTAAATATTAATAAGGAATTGCTTATGCAAGCTGTAGCACTTGCATGAGCCAAAGTTGTAAGTGGCCATTAAAATCATGGTTATAAAGATTATCTGGCAATAAAAACACATATATTATGGTGTTAAGTGAAAAGGGTGAATGATATATAGCAAATTCATGCCCCTATATTACCTAAGACTAAGTTAGGTATGTATAAACAAATTTTGAATACCTGGTGTAAGTCAGACTGGAGTTACTTCTCTGTTAAACCAAAGTCCACTTGGCAGTGCAGGGCTGGGGTGGTGACAGAGCAGATATTAACCTTGCCGTTCTGCTCTGTACAGACTCAAAATCAAAGCTGAAGATGAAAGCCTTCCTGTGTCCCAGGCAGCACGATGAAGAAACAAGGGGAAAAGGCAAAGTGTACATGCTCGGAAGGACGACTGCCAGAAGCTGACACATGACCTTTCTGCTTAGATCCCCTTGCACTGAATTTATTCAAAAGGAATGTTGGGAAAGGCTTCCTTCCCAAGAGCCACCAGCAGGGAAAAGAGATCTGAGGGGATGGTCCAAAGTCTCTGTCATAAGACTGTTTTACAACTGAAGAAGCAAAGAAGAAAGAAAAACTAGAAGAAAATGAAGCCAAGGAAGAGAATATCACACTGGGAGGGAAGTCCTTTTCTTGGTGGTACTACTAAGAAGAGTTTTTCCCTTATCCCCCTTTCTTTACATTGTCTTTACTCTCTGTAGTTCCTGTCTTCTGGGTCACCCACCCCAAATACCCAAAACCAATATGCTTCTCAGAGGAGCACAGCTCTGCTTGTTTTATTGTTCAGTGAAGATCTGCAGGGTACTGGGCTTCACCTGTACAAGGCGAGATAGTTTGTCACATCTGCTGCCAGCCCTTATTTTCACCAAAGGGAAGCTGTAGCAAGTCACCGGGACCATAGTGCCCCAGTGGATCCTTGTCTTCAGCTTGTCCACAGGCTTATTTGGGGTGAGCTGCCCTATTCCTGACCTGGAGCTACAGCCACAGCTGGCTGGGCCACCAATAAACTCCTTGTCGAGAACCACCTGGAGCATAACTTGACTAGGTGGAAGTGGAAGCGAGCGGGGTCAATTAGGAACCACATTTTCATGGTAAGCACATGCCTCACTGTGTAATAAAACTGAATCAATAAGAAGGAGGAAGATTCACTGATCACAGTGCTCCCACATAGAAATGCCTCCCAAGTGTCTCTGGGGAAATTTTTATGCTTTCCTGAACATTGAACCCCTAGAAAAGTCAGTTACAAAGTTGAGAAAACAGGAAAGAGTAGTATAATTCTCTTATAAAAATTAAAGCTTAACCATCACCATAAAGCTGGGTGTGGCTGCATACTCTTGTAATTCTAGCGCTCGGGAGGCTGAGGCATAAAGATTGCCCCAAATTCAAGACCAACCTGGGCCACAAAGTGAGTTTAAGGCCAGCCTGAACTACATGGAGAGACACTGTTCCAGAGACCCCACACCCCACCAGAAAGCCAGCAGCAAGAGCACTAACCAACACAGAGACATTGCTGGTTCCAACTGTGTTCAAGGCAAGAAAGACCTGGAAGAAGTTTAACTGGTGAGCCATTTCTAAAGGTACTGCCTGACAATGCTATTGTAACAGAAAAGTGCTGAGTACATATAAATACTCTTTATCATGAATCAGAAAAAATCCAAAATTGAATTAATGAAAGCAACAGTAATTTTGATAGCAAAGCTTATATCAAAGCAAGAGGGCAAGGGGCCAGGGAGATGGCTCAGTGAAGTAAGCACTTTCCTGGCAAGCGCAAGGGTCTGAGTTCAATCCCAGTTCTGCAAAAAAAAAAAAAAAAAAAAAAAAAAAGCAAGAAGGCATTTATTTATCATTAAATAAATGAATTCACACGAAGTCAAAAAACTTTCTGTGTTGAAGAGAGCAATTAATTCTAGGTGTGTTTTACCTGAAGAATGGTCTTTTAAATATTATTTATAGATGGCTGGCCAGGTAGTTCTGCAGATTAAAGTGCCTATCTAGGTAGAGAACAGCTTCGGGTTCAATCCCCAGCATGCTGTGCTGGCCCTGCCCCCAGGGCGCGCTGAGAGTTGGTAGACGATAGGCATGGTGGTGTACACCTGTGATCCCAGGGTTTGGGAGGCTGAAAACAGGAGGATCACTGTGAGTTTGATCTGTGTAGTAAGACTCTGTAGACTCTGTCCTAAAGACAAAAATAAATAAATAAACAAACAAACAAATAAATAAATATTATTTATAGCATTCTAATTCATTGGGCATTGCTTTGCCTTGTTTTTTTGTTTGTTTGTTTGTTTTGTTTTGTTTTTTATGTTTCAGGGAAGGATCTACAGGATATTCAGGATCTCACTACTAGACTGGACTCGTAGTGATCCACTTGTTTTCAGTCTCCCAAGAGCTGGGATTATAGATGTGCACCACCATGCCCAATCTCATTCACAGTCTCATGGCAGGCGTGGGATTGAACCTCTGAGCCCTGTGCCTGCTTGCAGGCACTTTAATCCGCTCAGCTACTTGGCCAGCCCTACTTTGCCTTATTTCTGTCTGCATTTAGTGTTTCAAAAATTATCTGATACAGATTATTTTTACAAGTTATTGAAATAATGCATTAGGATCATGATAATAAAAACAATTTATTATTGTATTACTTTATAGAAGCCTCTTGAAAATATTAGTACAATATTCTCACAAAAATTATTCACTGATTATTTTAATACCATTATTATATACTAAACAGGAAGTATTATGAAAAGTATACATAACTTGTATTCTAGGAAATTACTGGAAATTTTCAGGGTCTCTTATTTATTGTTTCTGCAACCTGAAGATATCAGTTGAGAATTTCAAAGCAAAATGGAGAGAAAGGAAGGCAGAGAGAAAGGGAGTGCCCACAAGGTAGGTGGCACCATTCCTGCAGCTGGGGCTCGGCCCCTCCACACAGTGGGACTCTCAAGGACATCCCAGTGCCCAATCTTCCTTCCTCTGCCCTTGGTCCATCTGCCTGTTCTGCAAGGAGAGCTCTGCTCTCTTTATTGCTAGCTGTCACCAGACTGCAAATTCCTGGGAGCAACCTTGGTGTGTCAAAGGACCCTAACATGCAGAGAAATTCAGAATTAAACAATCACAGTGTGCTTGAAGGATATTGACATTCCTTTTCAAGTAGTTATAAACAATGAACAAGAAATGATTTTATTTCCCCTCCTGATGGAAGAGTTTGATTTACATTAAAATATGGTATAATCCTAAGGTCTACCATCTCACAAACCTGTGCTACCCTGCAAACCTGGAACTGATCTCTGCCTGAATCAGAACTGTTAAACGAGCTAATGAATCGTGCTAATTGCTCAGGGAGTCCTAAGTAAAATGCTTAGGACACCATTTGCTAGCACAACGCAAAATTATTTATCTAGTCTGTAGCCACTTTCAGGAAGAATGTCAGCACTTCCAAAATTGAACTAACCGTTGAAAATGGTGCCAATGTATGGAATTTAGGAAGTGTTTGATTACTCCACCAAGCATGCTTTTTCTGTAAAACTAACTTAGTGGAGTTACAGACTGTGTTATGATTTACAGCTTTACAAACTGTAACTGGTTTTTCTTTCCTTGTTTTCTTCTGTTCCTTGTTATTTTGAGTCACAAACAGAAATTCAGTTAATTTGTTTGTTTGTTGTTGCTTGAATTATGGTCTCACTATAGGGAAAGGGAAAATGACCAGAAAAACCATTTCCTTTAAAAAACCTTGTTCTTTAGCTCTGGACCTGTTTCATGGCTCTGCACCCCCTAACCTCGACAGTGTAACCAAACATGCAGGATACCTGATTGCACCAAGCTTCCTGACCATGGATCTAGCCTTGTACCTGATGACTATTATCTATCTCTGCATCCATGGATCACGTCCTGCTAGCTGATCAGAAGAACCACCAGGCTGTGCTGTTTTGCCTTTGTATTTCCTCTGTTCCTCCTCTGTACCTCCTGTGTACTCAGCCTAGAAAAGCCCTAGGTCATCAGAGTCTGAGTGTTCTGGTTTGTGTCTAGTTGTCTCCACAAAGCCCCATGTAGTCGTGGTGTGGCGACTTCTAGAGTTTGTGATTAACTCATGATCCACTGGGATTATGTGTGATCCAAGGCTGGGATTATGGATGTGAATACTACCTCCAGCCTGGGGCAGAGAGCCTGAATGTAACATAAGAGACAGAGAGAAGACTTTCTATAGCCTTTGCTCTCCCTTGCTCTTTGTTGTTGTTGCTGTTCTGCTGTCATGAACTGCTGCTCTCTGCCATGTGCCCCTCTGCCTTGGAGCCAGCTGAATATGGACTGAAACTTCCAGTAACTGTGAGCTTAATAAACCTTTCTTTCCTTCATTTTGGGTGTTGGGCATTTGTCCCAGCAACGAGAGAAGAGTAACTAAGACACTGAGGCTTGATATTTTGGAAATCATCCCAATCAGTACCCTGGACATGAAATACATCTGCCTCTGTATTCTGGATATCTTTTTGGTGTTTCTGTTTGTCGTAGCTGTATAACTCAGGCTATCCTTGAGTAAGTTAGTAAGTATCCTAAGCTGGCCTTGAACTTTCAGTGACTTCTTGCCTCTGCCTTAGTCTCCAGAGCAGTGGAATGATAGGCATTTGCAACCATGCCTGGCAGAAATCCAGCTTCATGGTAAACCTCTGACAGTTCTGACCTGTTTATATATTTCAACACTGTGGATATTAAGATGATAGGGAGATAATGACCAGCTTTCATGTGAGTCAATGTGGTTGAGTTAATAAGATGCTGCAGTACAATTGGATTAATAATGTGTCCCTCTCATCCTCAGAGAAGATGTTACATCCTAGCAGAATGTAAATCCTGGTCAGCTAGCAGAATGTGATCCATGGATGCAGAAGTGAAATTGCTGTATAAATACAAAATTTAATGAGGCTTGTGGACCTGGCTTTAATCAAGCACAATGAGGAATCCTAAATTCACACAAAAGAGAGTCTGGGGCATTGCTGGCTTGGACTGATGATTCGTGATTGTCTCCCCTCCTTCCCTCAACTCAGTAAATGCATTTAAAATATAAAATTTTGGTCTACACACAGCTTTCCCACAATTTCTCTCTTACAAAATGAAGAACTGTAAAATGATACAAAAATATCCAGAAAACTTTCACCCACCCACTCTCCACCACCACGCACACTGAAAAGCACAAATTGAAGTCAAAGGGTATCATCTGGTTCATGCTTCCAAGTGCTCATCAGAGCCATGGAAGGCCTTTTGCTGTAAACCCACAAACGCTTTTTTCCACGCCTCATGGGTGCCATTTGGGTGCATGCAGCAGAACTTATTTGCAGACTGACTTTTACACTTAGAAAAGTCCAAATGCTAGAAAATAATCCTTTGGTTTCATTCCTTTCTGCCCGGCTTTTCCTGTTTGCCATACTCTGCTGCAGCCATGTTGAACTCAAAATCTTTCCAGCTAAGGCTCAAAGTACAGACCAGGGTGTGACCTGCAAGCCGGGAATGATCTGCGTGCTTCGCCTTTGGAAGCGAAGTTGGCTGCAGCTTTTTGACCGCAGGTGTGGGAGCTGGCTGGGCTTGAGGCGCCTTCTCCCTGGTAATGACCTGTGTCTTACGGTTTTAACATGGACTGTGAAGTGGAAAGTCCTACCCTCACCAAGTGTGCGTGCATACAATGGCTGCTCTGCATTTGGCCTGTGTTCCTTCTACTTCTTCCTGTGTGGAGAGGGAGCCAGTAGGTGTGACTCGGCGGTTTTGGAGTCAGGCTTTTCCACATATCTCAAAGGTTTATGATTCTGGTGTGTGGGTGGGGGCAACCCCTTAAGCTTCATAAGTTTCCTCAGTATTCAAATAGGAAATATTTCCAGTAAGCTATTTTGAATTTGCTTTGTAGAATCTGGACTTTTTAGTTCTCTTCGTTTCTGGCCTAGCTATAACCAGATTGTGCCAATGCAGACCATCGATACAGTCGCAAGCCAAGGAATTAATTTACTTTCTTAAGGAAAATTAGATTTCAAAATTCCAGATTTCTATCATTTCCCACAAAGCACTTTATCTGATAGTGAGGCTTCCCCATCTTAATTTCCATATTGGGAACCATTCTTACAGAGAGGGAAGATGCCCCAGGCAAATGAAATAATTTTCCAAAAGTTGTCAGAGAATCCTAGATCCCATTTTTTTTTTTTAAATTTTGTGTATTTGTTACAGGGTCTCACTACGCAGTGCAGTCTCATAGCGATCCTCCTGTTTTCAGCCTCCCTGTGCTGGTGTTATAGGCGTGCCTTACCATGCCTGGACTCAGTTGCCAACTGCGTGCCAGACATTGGGCTGGCAAGGCATGTGGCCCTGGGAATCAAACACTGGTCCTTACGCTTGTCTAAGCAGGAGTTTTTTGAATATTTTATCACTTTTATTTATTCTCTATTTTAGATTTTTCAAAAGAGCTTACAATCTTATTAAGTTAAATACAATTTTCTTAAGGTTGAGTCAAATATAGCTGAATGTTATAGAACATTCCAGATAACACTGTTACAAATAGCATAATGTTTTTCTTCTTCACATTTCTAGACTGAATTCCCATTTTTAACCTTAAAACATAAAATGTTCCCTTCAATATACTTTCTCTAATGGAAATTTGACTTTTTGGTTTTTATTTTCTATTTGAAATGACATTTTGGATGGGTTTGGAGAGGTTCACCGGTATTTTCAACTATTCAACAAGATTCACTTTTCCTTTTCCAGATGAAATTTCTCTTACAGAGTAAGTTACAAATTTTTTTTGAAAGTCAGTTCTTTTTATATTCAAGGCTTAGCCCACTGAGCCACAGGTCTCTGCATAGCATAAGAAAATGATGTACATAGCAGTGTTCTCTTTTAGTGAATACTTTCACATGTTTCTACAATGACCATAATCTAGGCTCTCATATTTTAATTTATAAATCAGCACTGATATTAACAAGTTAAAATATGTCTTCATAGTCATAATGAATTTGATATCAAGACTCTTAATAAGTCAAGAATTAGAAAAGATTCCTACAGAAGATATTGTTTTCCTGTGTAGTCCTGGTCAGTCTTGAACTCATTCTGTGGCCCAGACTGGCTTCAAACTCCAGATCCTCTAGCCTCAGCCTCCTCAGTGCTGGTGAGGGAGGATTGCACAGGGAAGCCCTGTTGAATTATGAAGAACCTGTCAGTCAGAGAGGTACAGGACAGGTGTGAAGACTACATTCTTCATTTACATTTGGTGAAACCAAGCTGGCCTCAGACAGGACAGCTTAAATCTAACATCAGGACAAGTGAGGTTCCTTCTCAAATGCCTATATGCACAAGGGAGAATTAAGGCAGGAAAGTGACACACAAAGGACTCCACCATTGTCCCTGTGGCCACTGTGAAACTTTTCACAAACCTACTCTCACTCCACAGAGCGTACTTCCTTTCTACCACCAATAAATATAAATTCTCATTATTATTGCCCAAGTGTTTTTAATTCTTCATTCAGGGTGCCAAGAACCTGGAAAGAATCTCTCCAGGATGCAGCACCTGGCAATACTGGAATTACAGGGATGAGCAACCGTAGCAGGTGAGGGGTACAAATAATTAAAGAAAAGAAGCTACTGTTAGTGGAAATGGCCCATAAGATAGGAATGAAAAATAATGCAGAATCTGAATTTGATTGTTAATTAAAAGTAAAGGCAAAGAAATACATTTCTAAATCTTGATTATAACATAGTTTTCTAAAAAGTATAGAAGATGCTTTATTTAGTTAGCATCTGAGTGAAGCAACTGGATAGGGTGAAGGGCTGAGATAAAGGTGGGTAGTAGCTCACACAAAGGGGAATTTAAATATAAATAGAGAGATAGGTCTTTGACCACTAAACAACATTCTCACCATATTCTGGACCCATCCTGGCATCCAGGAGCTATTCCTATTTCCAGTAAAATTCTCCCAATCTCCTCCTTTGGTTCACTCCATTCTTTGGCACTGATGGAACCTTAAGTCCTGTACACACAGTATCAAAAGTAGATCAAGCACTATTAGAGCATTCAACCTTTTTCTCAATATGTCAGAATGAACACTAACCCTGATGAAGGCTGTCTACACTCTGGAAATGCAAACCCAGACCCTTGCCCATTAGGACTTTATGAATTAGTGGTCAGGCAGTGTCTCAGTTACTTTTCTTGTTGCTGAGACAAAATACCTGATGCCCAAACTTAAAGAGAAGAGATTTACTGTAGCCCACAGTTTGCAGAAGTTTGAGTTCATAGCTGGCTGGCTCCCAAGACAGGGTGGCACAGGGGGGCAGAAGGACACTGTAAGGGAGAAAGAGTTGATGGCAGGCAGAAGGCAAGAAGGCACCAAAATAGTAAGGAAACAAGCAATCAGCAGCAAGGGACAACAGCAGCTCTCCTTCTGTTCTTCATGTTCTCTACAGGCCACCTGTTCCTAGGGTGGGTAACACTCATGCCCACTCAGGGTTGGGGGACCCTTAATCATAGCATTGCATCCTAAATCGACCCCAGTACCATTCACCTCCACAAAGCTTTACCTGTGACCACATGAGGCACTGGGGGGCAGAGGGAACATCTAGACACAAGCAATGACAGGCAGGAAGGCTGGGCATGGCTAAGGCTGGCTGGGTATGTAGGCAAGATCTACTAACTCTAGGGCACTTGCAGGAACAGTTTTCAAAGCCCTTCAAGTGGACTTTATCTTGAGAACTTGAGCAGGCTGTTGATAGGACGAGCTGGAGGCGGGTCCAGCATATGAAATATAAGGGACAGCATTAAGCATATGTTACTGTGGCTCTTCATGGTATACCACCCTACCTTGTGCAGTATGTTTTTCTCCTTTTTCCTGTTTTTATTTGGCCCAAATTTACTCTGCAGAGCCAGTATTTTTTTCCCTATCTTTAATCTCAGACTCACTCTACAGAGCTCATTCTTTCCTACCTTTAATAAACGGTATCACTGTTTATTCTTTTTTCATTCACTTCTATGTTTATGACATAAAGAACCTAAACTCACCTCTAGAAGGAGACCCCAGCACCCTAAAATCTGGGAACAATGGGAGAGGCTCAGTATCTGTATGAGCAAAGCATATGGTTCCACTTACAGTGAAGAACTCATTGCTTAAAGTTTCACAAGCCTGGGCAGGCAGCTCAGGGCCAAGTGTTTGCCTAGCATACACAGGGCCCTGAATTTGCTCCTTTGCACTGAAAAATAAAATTCCAAACATTTTAAAAATATGTTAGTAATGGGCTGGGGATATAGCTCGGCTGTACAGTGCCTGCCTGACAACAGCAAGGTCCTGGGTTTAATTGCTGTTGCCAAACAATTTAATTTAAAATATAAAAATAAAGTATGTTAGCAAAAGTGCACTGAATGTTCACAAAAACTGCTTTATTATGACATGAGATGGCTTCATTTTCAAATCTCAGTGGTTAAGTGTAAGATGCTTTGTTGGATTCAGAGGTTCAAGGAATTGCATCCTGGGGTGAGTAAAATGATTATATTTTGAGGTAAATTTGGAAGAGAGATGCATGAGATAGATGTAAGGTAGCACCAGTGTTGTTTCTTGGACTCTCTTCCTGGATCCCGTTGATGAGGCATGGCTCTTAACATTTTGGGGGTTTAGTTTTCCTACTTTCAAAGTAAGATACTTATTGAGTATGGTCGTGCTGCCCTGTGAGTCCAGCTATTTGGGAGGCTGAGGCAGGATCCATATAGGAGAAAGGTCACTCCCCACCTGTCAGATGGGAGATGTGTCAAGCTCATGTTCCTTAAAATCAAAGAATGAATCACAAAGGACAAAGGAGGCGAAGAGTATGAAAAGTTTGTTGAGGGGTAGCTCCTGAGACACAAGAGGGATCCTGCAAGTGTTCAGGGTAATTTAAACAGAAACATCATAATATGGGGTACAATGTGGGTCAAACTACATCAACTTACAGGATACAAGTAGAGCTATTTAACTGATATGGATCCACGAGGGAAGCGAGCTATATAGCAAGGGGACATGGAAAGAACAAAGACAATTCTAGGAAGGGGTGAGTTCAGATGCTCTGCTCACCTACCCGGTGAGCAGTGCCTATCTGGACTTCCTAGACCGGCTGGTGCTAATTATAGTATAATTCCAAGTTACTGCTTGTCCTTAGGGAGGCACACAGGCCAGGCTATTGCATCTCTATCCCGAACCTGGCTGTCTTCAGGTGTTCCTTCAGCCACAATTCTGGTGTCTTTATTCTTTCTGCTGACTTTCTATCTAACTTAGTTGCCTATAACAGGAAGATCTTGAGTTTCAGACCATCCTGGGCAATTTCGCAAGACCCTTCCTGAAAATAAAGAATAAAAAGGGATGGGGAATATAGCTCCATGGTAGAGTGCTCCTAGGTTCAGGCCTCAGAAACACATGTGCTTAAACTAAATTTCTAAAATCTTTTCTAGTGGACTTGTCTTGAGAACTCAATATGTTTCAAGAATTTAAGAGGGAGAAGAAGTTAGTTATCATATAGTAGGATTGATATGAAATGGACACAGAAAATATAATAAGCAGGAAGGAAAAAAACTATGGAGAGGAAGATGATCAGCATTAGAAAGAAGTCATAGCAGCTGGTTGGAACACGCATCTGTCAGGCCTGGCTGGAGAGTAGCCCGAGAGAGACCTGGGGGACCCTGTGTCTCCCCTTGTAAACAATGGTAAAAATATAGGTTGCCCCTGGTAAACAAGAAATAAGGGCAATGAAAGACATTTAGACGCCAATTCTGTCTACACACCTGCACTGATTGTGCGGCTTGGACTTCAAACACCTCACCCTGACTCTTCGAAATTTCACCCCTGCCCCCAAAAAAGAAATTCCAACCCCAATGCAAAATTTCTGAACATTCTCTGTTCCCCTTCGGTAGGCTGCTGCTCTCACTCCAGTATCAGACAGCCTGCCTTTGGGGAAATCTGTGCTCTCCCATGGCCTCGGTCTCCATGCCTCAGGCCTCCATTTCCCTAACACATCTTAGCAACATGAAGTCTTTTGACCTCACATCTCCCGCCTCCTTCATCTCTGCTGCTTTGCTTCTTCTTCACAGGAGAAGCGCGGAGGGGTTGTGTGTAGCTCCATAATCTCTTTGCTGTTGAGTTTCAGACCTTTTCTCCACAATAATGGCAGGTTTTTTACCAGTGCTCCACACACTGCCAAACCCAGGAGTTCCTTCTGTTTCCCCGTCTCAGGGTAGGAATGACACACTGGACCCTCTCCCTCTTCTCTTCTGTCCTCAGGGCCAGCTCCTTGCTTTCTGCCTGCCTCACTGATAACTCTGCAGCTCTTGCATCCAGTGCCTCCCCCACCCCTCCTCCTCTTTGTATTCTCTAAATTTACAGTGTGAGGGGTACAAGTCTTTTCTACTTGCACTACTCTTTTTTTTTTTTTTCTTTTTGTCAGAATAGGGGATTGAACTCAGGCCCTTGCGCTTCCAGGGAAGCGGTTATTCCACTGAGCCATCTCCCTGGCCCCTTTGCACTACCCTTGAGGCAGGACTGAAGAAAAGATAGCTACAAAGGACACAAGAAAAATCAAAATTTTAAATTTATAGTTTTAGGAAAAACTGTAGCTTTGAGACACAAAAGTTACTAAAACCCAATTTGATAGGTTTTTCCATCTCCTGAAAAACACTAAGCCTGAGTGATTCCTTGTCACCTGCACACTGGCCTTTGTCACCTGTGAATAGACCACCTCTTTTCACCTTCACTTGGATTTAGCCTTGAGGGAGCAGCCAAGTTACTGGGCAGCAGATTCAAACTCAAACACAGGTAAATGGCTTGTATTCTTTTTTTTTTTTTTTTTTTTTTTATTTATTTTAGGGAAGGACCTACAAGGCGCTCAGGGTCTTACTACGAGATAGGACTTGCAGTAATTCTCTTGTTTACAGTCTCCCAAGAACTGTGTTTACAGGCGTGCGCCACCGCGCCCAGACTCAATCAGGGTCTCAGTGTGCCGCGGGGGTGGGGCCAGCATGGCAGGCCCGTGGATTGAACCCCGGGCCCCTGCGCCTGCATTCTAACACAGCCTGCCACATGGGTAACTTGACAGTAGGAATCCAGATCCAGGATCCGCCCCAGGAAGATTCCCCCAAAGACCCCCTAAACATTCTCAACCCCAGATAATAACAGTCCTCTTACTTTCAGGCTCCTACTTTATTTTGTTAAGTACATACTTGGACTTTTCTGCTTAATCAAGTCCCTTTATCCCTTTAGCCCTCTTACTGGTACAACCTGAAAATTCCTTTTGTGACAAGAGTCACCAACCATGGGCTTCTCATCCCAGTAAGACCTCCTCAGACCCTCCAGTGAAACTTTCTGTCTGTACATGATCTCCCAGGCCCTGTGTGATGACAGTTTCCCAAGATGGATCTCCGGGCTTCTCCTCCACAAAATCCCAAATTTGTAGTGTTCTCTGGAGGTCAGCTGCTTTCCCTGGATGTGGGTAAGCACATTGAACTCAACGCAGGGAAAAGGAATGGAAGAATAATGCTCTACAGCCAACTCCAGGAAAACTGCTGTGCTTAACTTGGAAATAACCTCTCTTCAGCCGGGCGTGGTGGTGCAGGCCTGTAATCCCAGCACTCGGGAGGCTGAGGCAGGAGGATTGTTGTGAGTTCAAGACCAGCTTGAGCTACAAGTGAGCTTAAGGCCAGCCTGATCTGCATAGTGAGACCCTGTCTCAAAAAGACAAAAAAAAAAAAACAAAAAAAACAAAAAAAAACCTCTCTTCACTGGTTGAGTTTCAGAAATATGAGGAACAGGTATAGCGGACACTAAACCCACTTACATAGCAAGTTTGTCACAGGACCAGTGGTGTAAGAGAAGTATAACTCCAAATCTGCTAGATATCAGACATGATGAATTCAAGTCCCCTGAAATCAAAGAATGAATTCTAGGGAACAGTGGAGGTTGAGAGTAGGCAAGATTTATTGCCAGATAGCTGCTGAGGGACATGCAGTGTCCCTGAAGTGGGCTGCCACTGAGACCCTTTGTCAGGGGTAATGCACATAGCAAAGTCACGATGTTGGTACAATATGTGTCAAACGACAATCAATAGATAAGAGTACAGTAGAGCAGCTTAGCTGATATTGATACACTAGGGAAGCGAATTATGTGGCAAGGGAAAAACAGGGAAAGAACAGAGGCATTTCTGGGAAGGGGTGGATCCAGATGCCCTGCTCACCCACTGGGAGACTGAGGTTTATCTGGACTGTATTGGACTAGGTGATATTGACACAGCAGGAATAAACTTCCAACCTAGGGGCTGAGGAGACGGCTTAGGAGAATAAGTGCTTGCCTGGCAAGTGCAAAGGCCTGAGTTCAATCCCTGGTTCTGCCAAAAAAAAAAAAAAAAAAAAAAAAAAAGAAAGAAACTTCCAACCTGGTATGAATTTGTGTTCTCTAAACTGGAAGAATGGATTTTAGGAACAATGGGGTTAAGAATAAAATATATTTATTGAGGGAAAGAAAATTTCTGACTGAGAAGCAGAATGGGACCCAAGTGGGTTACCAAGGACTCTGCCTTTCCTAGGGATTTCATAAAACAAAACCATGAAGTGAGGTAGGAAAACTGGGAAATTATGACATGGGACAAAACTATTGTCCACCTAAAGATTACTAGTAGAATTGCTCAGGTAACATTGATTACATCCAGATCAAGTGGGGAAGCAAGTCACATGGCGAGTTGGCATGAATACAGAATAGGGGCTTTTCTTGTAGTGTTTGAGTTAGTGGTTTTCCCTGGTTTTCTCCAGGTGGTAGAGACCTATCTAGAATATCATTCCATGATGGCTTTCCCTAGTAAGGTATGTGGTGGCATTTGTTTCCTCTTTTGTCTTGGGGTCTGGCCCAAAGCAAAGTGCTTGTCTCTTCCACAGTTGCAAGGAATCTTGTCTTCTATCCTGGCTCCTTTGAGGGCTCAGCCTTATCTGACTGCCTATAATATTTTTATGTAACTCAGCTGGCTACAACTATACCACTCACAGTACAATTCGAGTTATTGTTTGTCCCTCAGGGAATCATGTAGGCCTAGCTACTGCATCATTACCTTGAGGCCTGGCCTTGACAGATACACCTCCAGCCAGAGCTTTGGTGTGTGCTCATCTTTTGCACTGACCTTTGAGGGCCTATCTCTGTTTGACTGCCTATTAATTTCTACCTAACTTAGTTACCTAGAACATCAGGTCACTTCAGAATAGTAGTTAGCATAGGCTGGGGTTTGCTCTCCTAACAAATCACAGGCTAAGGAACAAGTCTCCATCAATATTTAAGGGTCCTGGTCATGCTTTTGACTCATCTCTCTAACTCCACAGCAGAAGCAGTAGCCCATAGATCAGTACTTGGGGAAATATCCACCTCAGAGACAGAAACATCTCAAAATATCCTAAAGTAACTTTTGGCCCTGGAAAAACTTATGATTTCCTCATCCATACCATATATACCTCATAGAAATGATTAAAACATAGTGAATTATCAGTGAGGTTATAGGTAGTTGACATAGAGAGTATGACTCAACATGAGCTGTAATATGTTCCCAGGACAGCACTCTGGGAGAGACTTGAACTCTTTACCTCATACCCTGGGAGCTTTCCAGGGCAGAGTCCTTGGACTATCACATAAACAGACTTTAATTGTTTGTTCTTTAGTATCCATGTGACTCGTCCAAATCTTTGTTCGGCACACAGAGGAACCTGGACCCTTGGAACTCACCATGGTAACCAGGACCATGGTGACAATTTGATTCTCAGTTCAAAATTTATACAGCCCATATGTCTTTGATATTTGTGAGCCTGATACCAGGTGAGAGTTCTGGCTATCACAAGATTCTGGTATTGAAGTTATTTTTATCCCATGAGTATGAAGTCATTCTTCTTCCTATAGTTCCAGCAAGGTCTGCTTCACTTTTCCTAAACTAATGGCATTAGTTAGAACTTCAAAATAGACCTAAAGAAACACAGCACACAGGGACATTATTCCTAATTCAATGTTAGGAGTGCATCTCCTTTTCAAACTGGGACTTATTATGTATGAAAATGGAGAGGTGCTCCATGCCATTGCTGAGCAAACCCTGAAGAGCTCTCCTTGTTGCAACCTGCGGCTAGGTGCATGGAGAAGCACCATCAGAGGAAACATACTCTGCTATTCTAAGAACCCAAAATTGATATTTTTAGCCCATAGAAGCTGATCACTTCTGACTCCCTGAGCCTATGTGAGGCAATGTGGGGGTGGGGGTAAGTATACACATTGGACGCCAAAGATCACAAATGCTGAATTTCTGATTCCAATGACTTCAAAATGTTTTAAGAATACATGAAGCAGGCACTCTCAAGAGAAATAAAAAACCTAAGATGATGCTTTTCTCTTGTAATTCTGATCTCATTTCTTAATTTAGAAAGTCCCTAGATTAAATTTTGGCCCACTTCTGTCATATAAAGTAAAAAAAAAAAAAACATCAAGACTGAAATTCCTGTTGGGAAGGCTTCTTCCTCCATGGAAGGGTTCTCTTTGTCTTAGAAGGAATATCCTTTCTCTATATAAGAGAAGTAAGAGAAGATCCAATCATGCAGAAAAGGAACCTTAAAATAATTTATTGCAGTATTTACTATTAGTTCAAAACAATGACAGAAAGAAATTAATCCCTGGTACAGACTGGCAAAAGGTTTTGTGCTGCACGAGTAACTGAAATCTGCTCTGAGGCATTGAGAAAGAGCCCAAGGGCAGGCTAAAGAGGAAAAATGGTCAGGCATCTCTCTTGGTGTAGCACTTGGAAATAACAGCACTCACACAGCATTCTTTGCTGAGTTGAATCTGTCAGTATTAGCATAATGCTCAGAGAGGTGAAAGAGGAAGATTTGAATGAGATCTCTGACAATGAAAGGGAAATTTATCACAAAATATCTAAGTCATTGGTGGGAGAAAAGAAAAGGTTTATTCTGGAAAGAGATAATTACTGGCTTTTGAAATATATTGTATACCCTGGTAACATTTGGAATTTTCAAACTTGATAGAAGTGAAATAGGGTGATACAAGGAAATGTAGGAAATCTATAAATCAAAGCAGGGAAAGTACACAGTCTTATTGTCTGGGGATATGCCATGTGAACAACACTGATTAGTTCCATTAAAGTTGAAGTTGAAAGTCTTTAATGGAAAGCCATATAAGCCCAAGGATTAAACAAAGAACTAATTTTCAGTCCCTCTCTTTCTATTTTATCCTTTGTTTCTCAGCTAGTTCCAAGTTGCACTTTTCCTACAATTTTCCAATCTACATATCTCTGTTTCTCTTTCTAATTTAGTTTCTTTTGTAAAACAATACTGAAATGAGGTTCAGTAGGAGAGAAAAGACAAGGGAAATTAAATGACTAGGCACCTAATTGTATTAGAGGTTTATCTTTCATCTCTTTTTTTTCTTCTACTTGCTAACATCTGTACATTTATGAAGAGTTCAGTGTACTTTGTAAAACAATGCCACCAAAATTAAGCTTAATCTATTTATTTCCCAGCTATTTTGCTCCTTATTATACTTTTTGGCTAATTAGGTACCAAAACTGGTTATTTTCTTAAGACAGGCAGATTACAAAAGTTCATATACATTATTATATTTGTGGTGAAGGAGTTTCAAATCATCTGAAAGATAAAAATTGTTCTGTTCATTCTGTTTTCAAGCTCACTAAAACTCACTCTCTGATTAATCTTAATCATTTATTTGTTTTATTTTATTTTATTGAAGAACAAATAGCAATGAAACAGTTTCAAATCAAATTAGCAGGACATATTCAATAAATAATACATTGCATATTATTTTCGTAGTGGTTTTTTATTGTACAAGAATTCTTGATATTCTACTTACAAACACCATTAGAGCAGATGTCTCTAATCAATGAATTAAGAGAATGTAACTATATATTTATCATTTTTTAAAACTGAATTATAGCACAGTTTCAATAATTAATACTTTCTGCCTGTTATCTTCCTAGTAGTTGTCCATAGTACAAGAAGCTGACAGAATGTCCTGTCCAAATACTATTAGTGCAAATCTTGCTTCTCATAGAATTATATAGAAGTACTGCATATTTATCCTAACTGTACTGTTCATACAAATACAGAATGGTTCTTCCTATGTATCCCCTTTTTTTTTGCTTAGTCCTGTCAAAGATGGGCATTCCATTGTCATTCAATTATTATAGGTGCCTGAACTCAGTGAAATAATCAAACACAGTCCAGCAGTCTACAATAATATTTGGTTATCTGAAGAAGTTGTTGACTAGAGCCATTTATAGCTCTGCTTATTATTATGGCCTTATTTTATCTCGGGTAAGACCGAGATAAAGCAAGACCTATATAACAAAAAATGTAGTTTTTGTATCTCATGAGGTCAGTCAAGTTTCCTCAGGGTTTTTCCTGTACCTCCGTACCTCACCGTGTAGATCCTTTGTCAGTGACAGCTGTCTGGATGAGTCATGGACATTACTTGACCAGTTTGCTCTCTGTGAGAGCCTGAGAGAATGTTTTCTCTCCATGTGATTCTCCTTATGGACACAATAAATCATCTATCACATTCCTCTGTGGTTCCAAAATCTCCTTGTTCAGAAAATTTGGGGCACAACTGAGTTCCATGATGTTATAGTACAGATTCTCCTATGTCCTGAGTCTTCACTGATCTTGAAAGGCTACGGCCAAAATGTTGGCTGATCTTGAAGCCCTTCTATGTCTCCAATTTTTGATCTGTAAACTTAGGTTGTTAACCATCCAGAGGAAAAGCTGATTATTATCTGCAACATATGCAGCTCAATTTACCCTAAGTATCTAACTAAATTCTTTTTAATTGTTGTTATACATTTCTATTTGTATTTCTTCTTTTGATTTCTTATAAAAGGGAGACTATGATATTTGCACGTGTGTGTCTGGTTTATTTCATTTATGAGTATATGTTCAAGTGGCATCCACTTCAATATAAATGCTTCAGTTTGTCATTCTTTATAGCTGAGTAATATTCCATTGTATAGAAATACCACATCTTTTTCAACCATTCTTCATGTAATGGGCGTCTCTGTTGTTTCCAAGATTGTGCTATCACAAATTATGCTGCTATAAATATAGGTACACATATATCATTATGATATGATGTTTTCAGTTCCTCTGGGAAAATTCCCAATAGGGGGATAGCTGGCTTGAGTGGGATTTCCAGTCCTACTTTTGTGAGGAGTCTGCACACTGATCTCCACACGATTGCACAAGTCTACATTCCCACCAGCAGTGGAGAAGGGTTCCCTTTTCCCCACAACCTCTCCAACGTTTGTTGTTGGTTGATTTCTTTATGATAGCCATTCTTTGTGGAGTGCGATGGTATCTCTCTGTTTTAACTTGCATTTCATGGATGGCTAACCATGTGGAGCATTTTTCACATATTTATTCACTCCTTTAATTTTGTCCTCTGAGAAGTATGTATTTATCTCAGATGCCCATTTCTGGATTGGGTCTTTAAATTTGAAGGTCCTAATATATTTTAGTTCTTTATATATTACAGAGTACAGACCTTTGTCTGAGTGCCTATTAGTTAGGATTTTTTTTGAAATTTGTGAGTTGTCTTTTCACTTTGTTGACAATTTCTTTTGATGTGTAGAAACTTCTCAAGAAGATTTGATCCCAGTTGTTAATTCTTTCAAGTGTTTCCTGTGTGAATGCATGTTTGCTCATGAACTCTTTGCCTATCCCTATGTCTTCAAGGGTTCCTCCTACTATCTCTTCCAGGAGATTTAGTGTTTCTGTTTTAATGTTCAGATCTTTAATCAATTTGATTTTAGCATAGTGCATGGTGATAGACCTGGGTCAAGTTTAGTTTTCGGCATGTAGAAAGCCAGTTTTTTCAGCACCATTTGTTAAAGAGGCTATCTTTCTTCCAGTGAGCGTGTTTGGCCCCTTTGCTGAAGATCAGGTAGCTGAGTGTGTTTGCAGAGGCCTCTGCATTTTCTAATCTATTCCATTGATCCTCAAGTCTATTTTGTTGCCAATACCATGTTGATTTTATCACAGTGGCTTTGTAGTATAATTTCAAGTCAGGAATTGTGATGCCTCCTGCCATGTCTTTGTTGGCCAGGATTGCCTTTGCTATTCTAGGTATTTTCTGGTTCCAAATAAATTTTAGGAACAATTTCTCTAGGTCTGGGAGGTATGTTGGTGACAGTTTGATAGGAATTGCATTCAATCTGTACCACAATTTTGGGAGTATGGCCATCTTCACGATCTTGGTTCTTCCTATCCAGGAACAGGGGATATATTTCCATTTTCTAAAATCCTCTATAATCTCTTTTATTAGGGTGTGGTAATTTTCCATGAAAGGATCTTTTACTTCCTTAGTTAAATGAATTCTAAGGTATTTCATTTTCCATGGTGCTATCAAAGGTATTGTTTCTATAGTTTCTCTCTCAGTGTGTTTGTTATCTGTGTAGAGGAATGCTATTGACTTTTGAGTATTGACTTTGCATCCTGCTATGCTACTGAATTTGTGTATCAGTTCTAGTAGCTCCTTGGTGGAGTTTTTTGGGTCTTCCAAGTAAAGTATCATGTCATCTGCAAATAGTGCTAATTTAACTTCTTCTTTACCTATTCTTATTCCTTTTATTTCTCCCTCTTTTCTAATGATGTTAATGATTGCAAAACTATATTGAATAGGAGGGGTGACAGAGGACATCCTTGTCTTGCACCAGGTCTAAGAGTAAAAGATTTCAGTTTTTCCCCATTTAGAATTATATTAGCCATCGGGTTGTCATAGACTGCTTTTATCAAACTGATGTAGAGGCCATCTATTCTGATTTTCTGTAGGGTTTTGAACATGAATGAGTGTCGAACATTGTCAAAAGCTTTTTCTGCATCAGTTGATATGATCATGTGGGTTTTAGATTTGAGTCTTTTAATACAGTATATTACATTTATAGATTTTCGAATAGTGAACCATCCTTGCATCCCTGGGATGAATCCTACCTGGTCATGGTGTATAATCTTCTTGATGATTTGCTGTATTCTATTTGCTAGGATTTTATTGAGGATTTTTGCTCCTATGTTCATGAGGGAGATTGGCCTGTAGTTTTCTTTTTTGATTGTGTCTTTTCCTGGTTTTGGAATCAGTATAATACTTGCCTCCAGAAATTATTTTGGGAGGACTGCTTCCTTTTCAATTTCATTGAAGAGTGTGAGGAGTGTAGGGATTATATATTCTATAAATTTCTTGTAGAATTCAGCTCTGAATCCATCTGGATCTGGACTTTTCTTTGTCGGCAGGCTTTTTACTACATTTCATATTTTGTTGGCTGTTATTGGCTTACTGAGAGTTGTTATGTCTTCTTGATTCAATTTTGGTAATTTGTACCTTTCAAGGAATCTGTCCATTTCTTCTGTTCTTCTATTCTGTGAGTGTAAAGATTCTTGAAGTAGCTATAGATAATCTTCTGAATTTCCAGTGGGTCTGTGGTGATTTCACCCTTTTCATTCTTTATTGCTTGTATTTGAATTTTTTCTTTCCTCTTTTTGATGAGGTTAGCTAGGGGATTATAAACTTTATTTAGTCTTTCAAAGAATCAGCTTTTTGATTTGTGGATTCTTTGAACTGTTTTCTTCATCTCAATTGAATTATTTTCTGCTCTAATCTTTGTGATTTCTTCCCGTCTTTGGGCTCTGGATTTGGTTTGTTCTTCTTTTTTTCTAGATGTCGGAGATGCAACATTAGGGTATTTATTTGTTCCTTTTCTGTTTTCCTAATGTGTGAGTTTATAGCTATGATTTTCCCTCTGAGAACTGCTTTCGTTGCATCCCATAAATTCTGATAAGCTGTGGTTGAATTTTCACTGAATTGTAGATATTGCTGAATTTCTTAATTTTGTCTGTGACCCACTTATTGCTGAGTAGGGTGTTGTTTAATTTCTATGTATTTAGTGGGATTTTCTAGTTTCTTTTGTCATGTATTTCCAGTTTCATTGCACTGTGGTTGGATAATATGCATGGGACAATTTCTGTTTTCTTGCATATACTTAAGCATGCCTATGGACTAGTATGTGATCTATTTTTGAAAATGACCCATGTGCAGCTGAAAAAAATGTGTATTCAGCTGTGATTGGCTGGAGCACTCTGTATACGACCACCAGGTCCATTTGTTCCAACCTCTGGTTGAGTTCTGCTACTTCTTTGCTAATTTTTTGTCTGGTTGACCTATCTTTTTGAGATAAGGGCATGTTAAGGTCTCCTGTTAAGATTGTCATCTTGGATATTAGATTTTTCATGTCCATTAAGATTTGTCTTACATAGTTGGGTGCTCCTGTGTTTGGTACATAGATATTTATGAGTGTTACCTCTTCCTCTTGAATTTTTCCTCCAACCAATATATAGTGGCCTTCTTTGTGTCGTTTGATTATTCTTGGTTTGAAGTTGAGACTGTCTGAGAACAGAATTGCTACTCCTACTTTTTTCTGAGGTGCTGGGGCATGTAGTATTGTTTTCCATCCTTTGACTTTAAGCCTATGAATGTCTTTTTGAGTTAAGTGTGTTTCTTATATACAGCATATTGTTGGATTTTATTTCCTAATCCACAGTGCCAGTCTATTTCTCTTAATTGGTGAATTGAGTCCATTTAAATTGATGGTTACAATTGAAATGTGTTGATTTAAATTGTCATGATATTTACTTGCTGTTGTTACTCCTTTTTATCCTGTGTTTAATTGTTTGTGCTGTTTAGTGGGTTCCTTCAGTTTTCATTCGTGGAGTTCTGGTCATTGTGGTCTCTCTCGAGGACATCTTTCAGCGGCCTGTGTAGGGATGGCTTTGTCTTCATGAAATTCTTTAGTTGTTCTTTTTTGTTGTTGTTGTTATGAGAAGAATAGATTTATTGAGGGAAAGAAAGCTTCTGTCCAAGAGAGGGACAGGAGGGGGGCCTGAGCGGGTAATTTTTCAGGAAGTTGTCTCTTCCAGAGACTTTTATAGAGTAAAATCATGTGGTGAGATGGGTCTAAGGTTGTGAAGACATGGGAACTCACTTAGGTGGGCAAGAGGTGGGACAAAACTATGGTCAACCAATGGGATTACAAGCACCATTGGTTAGGTAAAATTGATTAAGTTCAGGAACAAATAGGGAAGCAGAGTCACGTAGCAAGAAGGCATGAATACAGAACAGGACTTTATCAGGTAGCCATCCAGTAGTAGTCAGATTAATGATTCTTGGTCTCCCTCAGGGTGATGATCAATCTCAGATGCCAATCTTTAGGGAGGCTGGCATTTGTTTGATCTTGGTCTTTAAGCCTGGCCCATGGCAGGAGCATTTGTCTGTCCCAGAGTTGCAAGATATCTTGTTTCCTATATTATCTCTTTTGAGGATCTGGCCCTGCCTGACTACCTAAAAATATTTCTATCTAACTCTGCTGCCTACAACAAGAGCAGTGTCAGAATGGGTTGGACATCATCATTAAAAATCATTGCTGGCTTCTAAATACTGGAAGCAAAGTGACTTCTGATTTGTAATCTTAGGTAAATTACAGATAAATGAAAAAGGCCAGTAATCATACATTGAGGTTAATAATCAGCACTTCAAAATTAACCACACAAGGCCTGAGCTTGTAGCAAGGCTCCACAAGACAAGGCAC
>PVKA01027590.1:0-30357 GCA_004027165.1 Ctenomys sociabilis
ACTGAGGGTTTTCTATAACGTAAAGAGGTAGAAGGGCTAAAGACGTAGAAGGGCTTTTTCATACACAGAATTTTCTGGAAACCATACTTTTTCAGTTTTACTCTCCCAGCTTTATTAAAATTGACTGAATTACTCAGGACTGGGCATTTCACCTCTGATTGGCCAAAATCAATTTTCTAAGGTACAAAAGTCTTCACTTTGCCTTTGTTTTTCTAAGTATTTTCACAGCTTGCCAAACTCTTTTATTCTTTAATTCCTTTGAAAAAATGTATCCACTGCCATCATCACTATCTACCTTTTCTGTATGTGTACTTCAGTGATGTTTTTTCTAATTGCAGAAACTCCACTGACATGTAATTGTGTTCCAAGTCGTCTTACAGCTTACTGACTCTATTCCCTTTTTTGTTGTTTTTTTGAAATGAGGTTCACACTACATTCTTCAGGGAGGTCAGGAGCTTCAGTTTGAACCGCTCTATTTGGGATCACAGGTGGCTTCCACCACAGCCATAAACTTTAACAGAGTGAAAATAAACCTTCTGGGGCCGGGGAGGTGGCTCAGTGGAATAAACGCTTACCTGGCAAGCTCAAGGGTTTGAGTTCAATCCCCAGCTCTGAAAAAAAAAATAAAAACCTACATTTTTGATAGTAGTCACTACTATGTCTTCAAGTTCATTGCTCACATAATTATTAGCAAATCCTTGCCTTTATCAGAGTCTCAAGAAAGGTTGTTTCCTCAGCATTTCTAAAACTAAAAGGCCATATTTAATATTTGATTACTATTAAATCCTTTGTAACAATAAATACGATTTGCAAGTCTATAAAGTCTATAATAATAAATTTTACTATTAACAGTAGTCATAACAATTAAAGAATGATCTCTGATTCTTACGGAATGCAATATGCTGCAAAATTATACTTTTATTCAAGACACATGTTCTTTTATTAATATTTTTATATTCATATACAATGTTATTTTTATTTTTTTAACTTAAAAACTATGTATTGACTTATTTGTTACACGGTCTTCTTACACAGCTCAGACTCATAGTGATCTTCCTGCATTAGCTTCCCCAGTCCTGGGATTATAGGCATGTGCCACCATACCTGCTTTCAGCTTGATGGGGGCTGGCACAGCATGTGGTACCAGGGACCAAGTCTGTGTCCTTGCACCTGCCAGGCAGGCTCTTAGATTATCAAGCTATCTTCCCAGCCCCATGTACAAAATTTTAATATTGAAAACGGGGACTATTTATTCAGCCCAGTCTGTAACAGGCATATATATATATATATATTTCATATATACATATAAATGTAAAATAATATGGAAATATACATATATTTCACTCTACATGAAAAATATAGAGAGAGAGCTTATATTAGGCTTTTCATATATAATATTTTTGTTTTGAAAGGCAATTAAAAGGAATTAAGTCACTGTCCTAAGGAGGAGTGTGTTGCTGGACGAGAGCCCTGTAACATTAAAGTCTAATCACATATGTAAGGTAAATAAAAATAACTTCAATATTGTTCATGTTCCACATAAATTACAGTTCTATTCAAATGAGTGTCGAAGACAGTGAAGATCAAAAATAGGTTTGGTAAGAGCACAAAAAGACAATAACGCAAGAACTGTAGATGATAGAATGAATGAATTCAGTATTAAGGGTGACAAGTTAATAATATAAGGCTTAATATATCGATGGATAAATCTTTTGTTTCAATTGGAAGGTGAAAGTTTATGGTAACAAGTACAGAGATGAGAAAGAAGCACATCTCATCATATAGAGCACATCTCATATGGAGGACTAATTGTGAAACCATCTCAAAAGACATCTGGGGTAAAGGTATTTATTTATAATAACTCTGACTTTATTGAGAAAATATGAAAGTATAAGAGGTAAAATATTTTTTTAGCTGCAGCATATTTAATCAGTGTAATGGATAAAATTTAAAACTAGGCTTCCAGCAATATCATTTAATATAAACCTAATAATTCCAGTTAAAATGTCAAAAGGAAATAGTTCAATCCAGTGCACGATAGGCAAGGTAAAGATTGGTTTGAGCTCTGCCTTGATAGGAATTAGTCTGGGATTATAGAGGCAAAAGATTCAAATAGACTTAGACAAAAGAGGGAATCTAATGGTCATGACACAGGAATGTATGACCAGAATAAGTTGTTATCATGCAGATATGAAAGATAAAACTGAAGACCAAATGTGGTGGTACATATTTGTTATCACCTGGGAGACTGAGGCAGGAGTGTCGCAAGCTTGAGGCCAATCTGGGCTACAAAGTGAGCTCTAATGTGAGCTTAAGGGCTGAGGAGATACCTCAGCAGGGTAAGCACCTACCTGGTAAGTACAAGGACCTGGTTCAGTCCCTAATACTGCATGCCTTCTCAGTCCTATGCCATGCTGGGCCACTGAAACTGGGCATGGTGGCACATGCCTGTAATTCCAATGCTAGGGAGGCTGAGACAGGAGGATCATTGTGGTCCTGAGCTGGGTAATGAGATCCTGTACCAAATAAATAAATAAGTAAACAAATCTTCCAGAAATAAAAAACGTGATTTCAAGGCCACCCTGAGACACATAGTGAAACCCTATGCCAATAAATAAATAAATAAATAAGATTAAAATGAAAATATTAACAACATCAAGCTTAGAAAAATATGTAGCCTCAGATATCACTATTGGATGTATTCACTGATAGTATTTTTTTTTCTGGTGGAGCCAGGGAATGAACTTACTAGGCAAGCACTTATTCTACTGAGTTATCTTTCAGGCCTGATAGCACCTCTTTAGCAAAGTCTACTTAAACTAAACATAATGATTTGTATAGCTAACTGCTATAGTCCAAGTTGTACAGTAAATTAGTTTTTAAATATGCACACCATGAGAACAGCAGTATTTATTTAAATGCCATTTATAAAATGTCTGAACTAGACAAAATTTAGCGGTTCATCAGTGGTTGAATGGATCAATGAATTAGGATATTCTAAGTCAAAGAAATACTGTGCAGTATGAAAGTTAATAAATTTATGCTACACATAGTACCATGAAAGATTTTCACAAGAAGTATTATGATGAATGAAGTACACAGAATAGTAGTGTGTAATTTTCTTTCTCTTTTTATATAAAACTGAAGTACACAGATAACTCTGGCCTAGGCAATGTTTCCATCTGAAGACAAGGTGCATTAAGTTTGTATCTGTACAAAGTGACAAAGATGCAAAAGTATAATTTGCATAAATTTCTTTATATTAGCTATGATTTAATGCATATTTATCTAAAACGAAAAAATTTAAAGTTAAATACTAGTATAAGAATTTAAAAAATGATTCTTTTGAGAAAAAAATCCTGAGAATTGCAAGCCTATAAAATCTAAAATAATAAATTCTTTGATTAAACAGTAGTCATGCCAATTAAAGAATAATCTCCAATTCTTACCAAATGCAATATGCTGCCAAATTACATTTTTGCTCAAGACACTTATTCTCTTTTATTAATAATTTTCTAAACTCCTATGTAACATTTAAATAGTTAAAAATATAGTTATATCTTTTCATCCAGGCTCTAAGAGCATAATGGTCTATCTATCTCTTTCTGTAAGTTAAATATCATAAGTAAAAAAGGACATTGCAGTCATCTGAAGTACACTACAAAGCATTTCAAGCACAAAATAAAGTATTGACAAAACTGATATTCAATAAGGTTATGAATATGTGCCCAGTGTATAAGTACCATCATCCATGGCTATCTTTTAATGAATATTTTTGTAATAATAACATATGTCTGGATAAGACTCACTGTTTATTAAATTCAAACACGTGTGATGACTTTTACCTCACTATATGAACACATGCTCAAGCATGTGTTATCAGAACGTTTTACATAAAAAAGATGGTCAAGCTACAATGTCTCAGTCACACCTCCTTATCATCATTATTGTAGGGAGAAAACAGCAATAAAATGAGAAATGAATAATAAAAACTCCTGTTAAGTATCAAAACCAAAAAGATGTTAGACAGGATTTGATTTGTGTTCCATAATTTTCTAAGTATTGATTTAATAGATAACTGTAATTGTATATAATATGTGACCAAATTTTATCTATTTGTTATAAAACAACAGGGAATCTGAAATCTAGCCTTCCATTTGAGGCAAAATCACATCGTTCTAGCCGGGCATGGTGGCGCATGCCTGTAATCCCAGCACTCGGGAGGCTGAGGCAGGAGGATTGTTGTGAGTTCGAGACCAGCCTGAGCTACAAAGTGAGCTTAAGGCCAGCCTGAACTGCATAGTGAGACCCTATCTCAAAAAGACCAAAAAAAAAAAAAAAAAATCACATCATTCTTTTCTCAGACAGTTCACCTTTGACAATCAATTTTTTTTCCTTTCTATGCTAAAATGGATACTGTATTCATGTGTACCTTAAAGTTTTGCTTTAAAAATCAATATGTTGCATTTAATGTACTTCAATAATGTCTGGAACATAATGCATATTTAACATACTAACACTATAAATAACATAGTACAATATATAAAGATGGGCCCTGCAAACCGTGTCTGAATATTAGTTGCTGTCATGCACTTTCAGCAAACTTTTCTAAGTTAATCATACAAATGAATGATTACATTAAATACAAAATAAAGATCTTCAACAACAAACCTACAAATCTTAGTTATAATTTTAAAGGTGAATTTTTAAAGCTACTTATGTTAATTTAATATAATGAGTCACTAAATTATGATGTTTGGTATGTGAAAATATTACTTAACATGTGTTTTCACAAAATTTCATGTGGCAAAAATACTAGGCCATGTACATCATTGTATGCCAATATCAATTCTGTTATAAACCAATGAAAATATTATTTCAAAATATATTACTACAAGATTGACATTGCATAGGAATTTTGTCTGCACATTTAAATTTTAAACAAGCATTATAAAATTCACATATATTAAAAATATTATTAGATTAAAACAGTCTTTCACAGTGTAAAAATAGCATTAAGTAGCTAATAAAAATAATATGCTTTGTTTCATCATACTGCTTATAGGTATTAGTCATACAACTCAAATTATATGGCTCTATAGTTTTATAGTATAAAATATATGAAAAAACCTTAAATGACTTCCTAAGGAAAAGAGATTAATTTTGAATTTTTAAGATTTCTTCTTAAGTAGATGCTAAGCATTTATTGATACAGCTGCCAACTCTTTTTTTCAGTTTAACAAAACTTGTGAAAAATCATTGTGAAAAAAATAGTGAAAAGTATCTTGGAAATTGCTGTCCTTCAAAGAAACTTTTCTGTTCTTTTTTCATCACGTTGCTTGAACATTTAAGGAGGTGTCTGAAGGGGAAGAGCTCTCTCTTGATATTGTATTGCAGGTGTGAAATAAGTCACGTGGGTGTGAAATAAGGTTCCCAATGGCTTGCAGGTTCAGTGGTTTCCTAAAAGAATTACCAGTAGTGCAGGGGTAATAGAAGTGTATTTAGCTGTTAATTAGAGAATACGATGCTTTTACTAAATGCCAATTTAAGATCACTTCATCCAAAAAGATATTTCATCAAATAATTTGGTCATGAATGCTAACTTATTTGGGACAAAAATCTCAGACTTGTTTCAATTAATGATCTTGAACGGAGGTAATACTGAACTTTTGAGGTTGTCCTCAAATATAAGAAGTGTCTTTGCGAGACAAAGGCAGAAGGAGACTGGAAGCATAATGAGAACAAGAAGAGAGAGAAGAGGTTCAGTAAGGAGGTAGCGCTTGGTGTGGAGAGCTGTGGGTCTGGGGTGCAGAGACTGCAGGCCGTCACCAGGCGCTGCGTGGAGCCCTAAGCCCCTCTGCCATGTAGCCGTGGCTTCATACTTCTGACCTCCAAAACAAGGGAAAACATTTCTGGTGTGTCAAGCCACCAGTTCACAATCATTTGTTAAATCAGATATAGAAAACTTCCTTGTGGTGATTCCACCAGGCTATAGGAATCACAACACAAAGAACAGTCACACAGTTTACCCAGTCTAGAACATAATTACCCAGCCTAGAAGATAGCTGTGGCGACTCCTTCAGTTGGCTTGTTTTTATTTCCTACTGCATCGCAGGTCATTTTTCTCTTTTCTTAATCATGTAAGGGGGAACATAAGGTTACTCATTTAATTTTATTTCCTCTATGTGTTTGGTACTAATAAGAATTCATCACATTACAAATACAATTTTCAGTGTGCTAGGGCAAGAGATAGAAGATGAACTATCTCTCACTACATTACTCCGGTATTTTCTGCTTCTTCCATTCTTAGTAGTATTTAAAATTTGTGTTTTCTTTCCTTTGTTTAGACATTATGATGAAATTTATTAGTATGTATTTTTCTTGTATTTTGTGTTTCTAAAGGTACTAAACAAAAAGAATTCTATAATAAAGTTTCTGACAATGACCTCAAAAAAAACAGAAAACCAATATTCCCTAAATCCCTTAGAAGCAGAGCCATTCATTCCTAATCATCAGTGAGTTAATATTTTTATTTTCTATTTCATTGAAAATGTACAGCAAAACATTTAGTATATCGGTTTTGAATGAGTGTTTGAATAATAATTCAATTAAATCAGGAGTCAAATTCCTAATCATTTTGTACAATTCTTTTTTTCTGCAGTTAATGTGGTTCAGAAGATCGACACAGAGCTCCATCTAATGAAAAACTGGAATGCTTTATGTCAGAACAAGCTTTCAAAGCCACATAAATTTCACAGCAGATTATTAAAACCAGAAACTTCACACTAAAGGTTAAGAATTGATCCTACACCTATAAAAATATATCTACTAAGATATGAGGCGTTTGTCTGCTAATGTGACAATAAATGGTTGTTCTTTCAGCACATGCCAAGATTATGCCTTAGACGATCGCTGTTTAAAAGAAGCCACCGGTATGGGTAACTGCCCTTTCAGATCCCTGGGTCCCAGCTGTTAGTGTGATTAACAGTCCTTTATGGAGCTTGTTAGCATTCATTTTCTGGGCTCTCTGAAGTAGTAAAAGTTGAGGAAGAGGATAATTTATTTATTTTTTTGAGGATAATATTTTTAAAAAAATAATTTTATTGCTATATTTTTCACATACAGAAAGGTTTCACTCATCACAGAGCATGCGTGTGTGTACATGACATGTCTTAATCACTTTCTCAGGCTTCTCTTCCATTCCCGCAATCCTTCCCCTCCCCAGTTATAAAACTTGGTCCATTGTTTTCCTAACAGTCTTTATTTTTATGCTGTCACTTCCTTTCCTGAAGCCCTCCCTTGCCTCACCTTCCCACTTGAAAATTTTATTTCTACTTTCCAATATCTACCCTTTATTATTATCTGTATTTATCATTTAGATTTCTCACACAATTTAAATAATACAATTTTTAACATGGGTGTCTGATCAAATTTACTTAAAATAATGTTCTCAGTGTGCACTCATTTACATAAAAATGAATCATTTATCCTTTATTATGGCTGAGTAGTAGATCACTGAACATAAAAAAGCATATTTTCTTAAACCATTCATCCACTTATGGGCATATAGGTTGTTTCCAAGATTTAAGTGACACAAGGCATACTTGTACAAATGTGGGCATGCATATTTTGCTATGGTATGGCACTGTTAAATCTTTGGGAAGTACTAGGATGGAAAACTGTATGGGCAACATGAAATCTCCACTTTTATTTTATTTCATTATTATTGATTTTTAAGTATTTAGTACAGGGTGTACAGGGTCTCACTACACAGATCGGACTCATAGTGATTCTCCTGGCTTCAGCTTCCCATGTGCTGGGATTATAAGTTGGAGCCACCACGCCCAGTCTCATTTCGTCACAGCGGGCTCTGGGGGCAGGGCCACCATGCACAACAGGATCAAAGGAACTTACACGTTCAGGAAATTTAATTTGCATTTATGGAATGAACAATGATGTTGAACATTTTTTCATATATTTATTTGCAGTTATTTGTTATACTTCTTAATCTAAGAAATATCTATTCATTTCAGATACACATTGGATCTTCTAGTTTGTAGGGTTTGATTTTTTTGAGTTTATAATATACTTGAGATACTAGTTCTTTGAAGAACATCAGGCAATTAGTTTTCCATTCTCTGCATTATCTCTTCACTCTGTTGGCAGTTTCTTTTGCTGGGCAAAGAAACAATTTACTGTGATGTGATCACAGTTGTTGCCTCTTTGTAATATTTTCTGTGCTATCATAGTTTTCTCTGTAAAGTCTTTGCCTCGTCCTGTGTTTCAAGAGTTTATCCTTCCAGTGCATTATTTGCAATGACATGATAAAGGGCCACAAAACTCCAAGAGACTCCTAGAATTAATAACACAGTGGTGGTATATCAAAATATGAAGTCAGCACTCAAAAATAAATAGCATTCCTATACATGAATAAGAAGCTCACTGACGAAAATTAGGGTAAACACTTTGTTCATAGCATCAAGAAAAATGAAATGCTTAGTTTTTGACCTATCAAAGGTAGGAAAAGAGATTTACCCTGGAAACTGCAGTACCTTGAAAAAGAAGCTCAGAGGATATCAGAAATTTGAAAAAGTCTCCCTTATTTTTGGATAGGCAGAACTGAAATAGTTAACCTGGCCATAATTTCAAAACTGCTTTACAGGTTTAATGGAATTCTGATCTGTATGCCAAAAGCATACCTCAGAGATCTAGAAAGCAATCCTAAAATTCACTTGGAACCAGAAGAGACCTAGAATAGCAAAAACAATTCTAAGCAATGAAAGTAAGGAGTGGGAGGCATCACAGTCCCTGACTTGAGGTTGTACTACAAGCCTACCATAGTAAGAATAGTCTACTCCCAGTGAAAGCAAAAGACGCAAGGATCAACGGAACACAGTAGAAGATACAGAAACATCTTCAAACACACTCAGTCACCTTACCTTTGACAAAGAAGCCAAACGTGTTCCCTGAAAGCCTCTTTAATAAATGGTGCTGGAAAGATTGGCTTTCCTCATGCCAGAGAGCAAACCTAGATCCATAATTCTTATTACACAATAAACTAAAACTGAAATGGATCAAAGATCTAAATATTAAACTAGAAACACTCAATCTGAGGGCAAGATTTATGATTCTTCTTTTAAAAATGTCTCTGCACTGGGGGACACTGCGCACCACACTGCACACTTGCTTTACCACCTGCTTGCCCTCTTCACCGTGGGCAGCCATTTCTGCTAGCTGCTCCGGCCAGCTGGAATGTTTGAGATGCACATTGCTTAAGGTTTTAGTCTCAAGGAGTGCCACTATTGTTTATGGTGGTTAGTCATGCTCTGCTCCTTGTTGCCTTCTGTGTTCACGTTCAGAAAACCTTCTCCTCCCTATCTGGTGACATCTTTAAACAAGGAAGCCCGTGTCTTTGCTAAGGCTGGATCTTTACCAAAGAATGAGATCCCTGAAAGGGAGGTAGAGAGTGGTAATTTCCATGAGAATCTGACTAGCTATCGATTTGCCTGGAGTGAGGTCTTAGTTTTCTGCATACCACCCTTTGTAAGACAGGAGGGGAAATGAAATATGGAATTGAAGACTTACAATACAACGTGTGGCTTCAACGACTTTAAGTGTTAAATATCTAACAATACAATATTTTTTGACAACCCAGTACGTGTGTGTGTGTGAGAGAGAGACAGAGACAGAGAGAGGGAGAGAGAGAGAGACAGGGACAGAGACAGAGACAGAGACACAGAGAAACAAAAGACAGATACAGTATAACCAAAAGTTTCCTGAACTTTCTGTAGGTGATCTCTAGATACATGTATATATAGGTGTGTATTAAAACATAAAAACACTTTTAAAAGGACTTTTAGTAATTTCACCATAAATAATTAATAATTCAGATATATGTCAGCTATTGCTTTTGGTCGCAGGGATTGAAGTAGGGACTATTTTTGTATTCTTTTTACGGAAGCCTCTACAGGGTGATCAGGGTCTTACTACTAGATTAGACTCATTGTGAATCTCCTGTAAACAGGAGATTCACATAGTGATGTTTATATATGTGATATATATATGTACAATTTAATATATGAGTTAAATATTTTAAAATTAGTTGAAAATAAAGGGCTAATTGTGAATAAAGTTTAAATCTGTGCTCTTCTATTACTTTTTTCATGGTTTATTTCTCTGAGCCCAAAAATAGAATGGTACCTTCTTGGGGACCACACACCTGCATATTAAGCACATAAGTTCAGGAAGATCATCAGAAAGGGTTTCCTAACATACATATGCAAGACTCTGCTTCCATAGTTACACTGACTTCACTTGGGTTTACCAAGTGCAGGAAGTGCACACTCACTATAATTGAGATACTCATCTTAGAAAGGAGGTGCACGTATCTAAAACATTGAGTGTTTTGTTGTTGTTGTTGCTCTTTTTCCCCTATCTCATTTTTCTGTGAGAAAGGAAAAAAATCTGTGTACTGTTTGAGGGTAACATTCAGATCCTATGCTCTCAAAGCTTCACATGGTTTTACTGTACGAATCATACATTATTATCTGTCTTCCTCTCTCTAGTTTCTTTCTGATAGATTTCTGGCTTAATTTTCTTTTAGTTTTGTTCTTCATTAATCACAGTATACTTTTTTCTTAGAAATGGAACTCAGAAAAAAATAATCATTTAGATCTACCGGCACAAAGAACAATAATTTTTGTTTTATTTGAGAAACCTAGTTAAGTTCATCTGAAGTATGCGAAAAAAAAAAAAAGTGATAGAGATCTACAGCAAGAACAACTAATGTTGGCATGCTGGGAGTGGTATTTACTTAAGGGTAAAAGAGAAATAAGGAAAACTGTAAAAGGTTACAATTCCTATCTATGAGGCAAGCAAATATATATGAGAACCAAGACACACAAATGAAAAACTTGTCATTGATAGTTTACAATAATACATAAAGGTGGAAAAACAAATTATGGATCTTATAAGGTCAAGATGTTTGCCTCAATATCACTATATTTCCCCTATTAATATAATACAAATAAAATTAAAACACAATAAAATTGAATGGTCATGTCTAGTCCAGAAGCACTAAAATATGTCAGGCATCCACCGTAGATTTCGTGGACTTACACACTGGGAGATCATCGCAGAACTGCCAGACGTGGTGAAGAGAAGGCCAGGAGGTAATGGAGGAAGATGATGGGAAACAGTCACAGCTTCGGGAACCAGAGCAAGAAATGGGGTGAGCTAGAAATCTGGGGGGACTTAGGTGAGTTGTTATCTGTACCAGATACATAAACAAAATGTGTTTTAGAATCTGAATGAGTAACAGTGCATACATGCCTCTACTGAGGAAATAAAGAGAAACTATTATGGAATGAGAGACAGTTGAAAAGTTTTACTTTTCATGCTTATAATTTCAAAACAGGATATTGAGATTTATTATTTTCGTGGACATCATCTTACTGATTGCTTATCTCACGGCTACTGACTTATTAGAGAATATTTGTCTCTTTCCTGTAAGACAACTAAATCAAAGATCTTCTCTATCCCTTCCTTGCTGTTCATCTGAAGCACAAACACTATGACAGAAAGACAAAGGGTAAGCTGCTTTAAAATGCATTCTTAGAACACAGGTTGAGAATTCTGACAAACAGATAAGAAAGCAAAAGTAGAGAGTTGTTTTTTCAGCCTGATCCTACTTTACATGTTCCATATTTTTCACATCTGTATATCAGTACCCTAATTAATAAGATAATAATTTTGATAATTATTGATAATTTTAAGGTTTTACTGCATATTGTATAAGATGCCATACTTAGGATATTAAAATAGCAACAATAACTCTACATTATGATTCTACTTTCTTTTTATTTTTGTGGTTAAATTAGTAATAAATATAGCCTTTTGAGAATTGCATTTCTAAAATTTTTTTCATAGATGCTTCATGGAAAACAAAACCTGGTGGAATGCAGCAAATTTTGTGTTCCCTTTTTGAACAGAATAAATAAAAAAGAAAGCATTATGGTTATTTGAGATCAGTCAAATAGTTTGGTGAAACTTTAAAAAGATAAACATGAAAATTTGAAAGAAATTACAGTTTTCAAAAGATTTGAATTCTAGTAAAACCAGTTAATAATTCTGTTTATAAAGATTCTGAGTTGGAGGGCTCAGGGGCAGGTTTTCTTAGCATTAACATTCTGAGTGTTTTCTAAAACATATACCTTATTGTTTTGTTCCAGACATCAGAAAATTGTGCTTTCAAGAATTTCCTCACTGGAACACCCAGAGGCTTTCCTGTGAAGGACATGATTAAGAAGCAGAATAAGTTTGTGACACCAAGATTCACCCAAGATTCCTAGACAGTGCTGGCCCAAGGCAGAGGGGGCGTGCTGCCGCCCACAGAAGACAAAGCTGCACACTTCCTGTCCGCGAGTGACCCAAATATTTATGTAGTATTGAATAATGGGAGAGAACTGCTTCCCAAACCAGTCAAAATCTGCATTTTTTTGTGGTTTGAAAATTATAATAAGCAAAACTATTCTATTTTAAAAACATAAATCTCCAGTAAATTACATACTATATATAATATTTGTAACTAAAATTGTTCGCAAGACAATTTAAAGTTTACTTTTTTAGGAGTACAGTGGCTTGGAAGTAGTTTTATTTTCAACAAAACTGCTAAGCTGTTCTTGTTAGAAGATGCACAGAGAAAAAAAAATGGTGGATTTCCCAGATCTAATCTGAAACAGGCTTTTATGCTGTTATTCTAAATTTTGCTAATCTGTGCTTTGTAGCTGTGGTCTGGATGAAGTCCCTATTTGTCCTTGTGACTATATGGCTATGCAGCTGTCCTCCTGCCCAATAAAATTGCACATATATTAACTGTCTTTTAGCTGACAGTTTGAGTCAATTTTAGGCTAAACACCAAAGGCTGATCATCTCTATGTAAAATGTAAGACATTGATTAAAGAAAACTTCTTTGTTACATAAGAATAATCTGAAAAGGTTTGAATATCAGTTTTCAAACCTTTTGGAACTTAGGAATGTGGCCTACTTAGGATGTTTTCTGACCTCTACATAGTGTGCACGTTTTTCATTGAAGTTATACGAAAATCAAAGTTCTGTAGAACTATAGTAGGAATGTCCACATAGGGTTATTGTACACAAAAAAGGAGCCATTCACAAGTGCAACTGAACCTAGTGATTCATATGGTAATCGTGTCGACTTATCATTCATTAGTCGATTGATCTGAGCTTAGCATTTAGGTATTATAAGAATTCAGAAAAATAAATAGATTTCAATAAATTAATTCAAGCACTTGGGAAACTCCTGGCTGCTATCTCCAGTGACAGATGTGTCAAGCAGCTTCTCAGGGTTTGCTCACTTCAGACAAGTTAACGTCTTCAAGCAGAACAGAGCTGCAGAATTAAATAGTTCATACTAATTTGTTCACATATCATCTGTTCTATAAAAGTTGCTTCTCACATGTAATTTTAATAATTGCTAAAATTCTTATTGTTTTTCAGAATTACCCTTCAATCATTTTATTTTATTTTTTCCTAAATCATGGATTCTTAAGAGATTATTTTATTTCTTGCTATTCCTTCACTAGTTTCAGTTCAGAGTAATTATTTTTCTCTTAATATGAAACATAGGTGCAAAATATACTGACTCAGAAAGAATTAATTTGGAGTGTGAATATAGCCAAAATGTATCAGTAGACTCTGAAATAAAAATATCGTTTAGATAATTGATGTCGTCAGTCCATTGATAGCATGCCCAACTAAATTTAGATAACATATTTAGCAAGGAACACATCACATCTTCTTCTCCTCAGCATTACACAGTCACATTTTACTACTTCACTCATGCTTCCCATTGCATTGCAGATTCCACTATGCATGCAATAGTGGGGAAAGTAGTCATGAAGGATGAAGCCGAGCATGCCAGGATGAGCATTATGGTCAGTGTGTACAGCCCAAGAAGTTATTTCATGAGCAATAGCCAAGACTGTTTAATAAATAGTTTCATGAAAGTTGCAATCAACTTCTCATTCATTACCTTCTACATACTGGAAATAGGTGGAAAATGGAATATAAAATATAACATACAGTGTAGCACAAAATTACAAATTATTTTAAAACAAATTTAAGAAAAAAAGATCACTCAGGACAGTGAGATAGCTCGGAGGATGAAAGGACTTGCTCGGGCAAATTTAGGCAAGTGTAGGGACTAGGGTTTGGTATCTAACACCGCATGCCTCATCCGCCCAACCCCGAGCCAGCTTAGCTGGCCACCATGTCTGGCTGTGGTGACGCCCGCCTGTAATCACAGTGCTGACAGCAGGAGGATCACTATGAGTCTGGGCCGTGTACTGAGACCCTGCAACAACCAAATACAGGAAAAAGGAAAGACAGGAAGACTCAGGATATTATGTCAGCTTCTAGTACTGTGGACAACCATAGGAAAATAACAAGATAGAAAGTATTAATTATTGAATCTTTGAGGTAATTCAGGTATAAAAAATAAGATACATAAACAGCTACACTCTCTTAATTTACTGATAAGAGACATATGTCTGTTAGTATAATATCATGCATGCACCTTCTATGATACCAAAACATTATGCAAACAATTTGCAGTGCATTAATTTATCAAATCCGTCTTGTCAAGGTATCTTAAAACTGTCTCATTGATATTTGTACTTCAATAAAATAAAATAAAATAAAATGAAAGACAGAAAGAAAGAAAGAAAGAAAGAAAGAAAGAAAGAAAGAAAGAAAGAAAGAAAGAAGAAAAGAAAAGAGAAAGCAAGGTCCTATTTTAAAATACCATATATATGAGCAACTACTTTGAAAACAACAAAATGTAATGTAACAACCATTTGTTAATTTTTTACCATCTTGTTTGACATTCTGTATCTTTTGTTGTTGCTTATTTTCTTGAAAATAAAGAGAACTGATAATGTAAAAAAAAAAAAAAAAACAACCATATATAATACTAGAGAAATAATGGTGTAGACTTATTGACTGGTTCCAGGAGGGCAAAATACAGATCAAAAATGGAAGTCCCAGAATAGAACTTTGGGGTACTCCAGCCACTATGGAGTAATAATTTTTTAAAAAATCAAATGTTGAAAACACTGTAGAGAAAGTTGCAGGGGAAAGACACAAATTTAAATATGTGGTTTTAAAAGACAATTAGTGTTTCAAGAATAAGGGAAATAATTTTCTTATCAAGTGCTCCTGCTAAGTTGAGCAATATAAATCATGAATACCCAGGTATAGATTCACAGTGCACTTTTACAATTTTGATGTACACATGCAGTTTGTTGGTAGCATTCCTAGGAACAGATATATACATGGAAGTTCAAGTGGAAAAGGAAACTTTTACAAAAGAAGAGAAACCATGGGGTGGAGTTTGACGGAGAAATACGTTATGAGCACCATAACAATATATATTTGTTATAGGAAATTTCTATAGTGAAGAGGTAGTGATATCACAGAAAAAAAGTAGAAGTTCCTTGGAACAGTGTCCCTGAGTAAGAATAAGTCATGTGACCTAAAATGAATGGAAATCAGTTTTCTATATGCTGTGGATAGTACACTCAAAGAGAAGAAGAGGAAACAGTGCAAATGGAAGAATGCAGGGGTGCATATCCTGTGACTGCACTCTAGCTATTTCCAGAGCAAAGCAGAAAAGGAATTCTTAAAGTGAGAATGAAAAAGAAGATAGCAATTTAGCTTTAGCAGAGAAGGCATACAGCATCCATATAGGAGGTAGAAGAAATGGAGGAGGGGATTTTAATATGATTATGAAGAGGTCTTAGCCTTTGAGTATGTTCATGAGGAATGCAAAAGGAAAATGCCTTTAACATATGCAAAGTAGAAATGTTTGAAATGTACTTCATCTCTTTAGAGCAGGCTACAAAGAAAATATATATATGAATAAGATCATGTGATAGAATCTATGCCATGACAAAATTCAATAAATACTTTCGATGAAATAGTAGAATTACGGAGACAATTTTTCTTTATTTGCATTTCTGTGCTTTCCAGAATTTTCTAGTAAAACATACCAGTTTAAAGGCAAAATTTGCTAGAGAGGCTGGGGAGGTGGCTCAGTGGAATAAACACTTCCCTGGCAAGTACAAGGGCCTGAGTTCAATCACCGGTTCCAACAAAATGAAAGGCAAAATTTATTACGAAGAAATATTGAAACAAAATCAAACGTATTTTACCTAATGCTAACAAATGATAATATTTTGCATAGCTTACTCAATTATTTTTCCTACATGTCCATATGAAAGGGAACTACAATAGACAACCCAAACTTAGAAACACACTTGACAACCCACACATATTTTCTCTCATACATGGAATTTAGGGAAAAACAAATAAATAAAAACATGATAGTGGAAAGAAGATTATAGGAAAAGGAAGATTATGAGGGGAGGTTAGTATGACTTAAATATGACATATGCACGTACAAAAATTTCATAATACAATTCTTCATTTTGTAAAATGAACGTGCACCAATAACTATATTAAAAGAAAATAAATTCTTAAAAAGTGAAATACTGATTATACGGTCATGAATCTAAAATTATAATTATTATGTTGATTTGTTAAAAAGCAAATATATACTTCCTTGTACACAACATACCTGGATATCATAATTTCTCCACTTGAGGAATATCTTACCCATTGAATAAAGTCATTTCAATTTTCTGAAGTATGTAATAGGCTTCATAAAAATGTACTCTGCATAAACAATTTTAATTATGAAATTCTTTGCTTCATCACATCTTTGTTATCATAAAATAAATTGCAGTTCCACATTTTGATCTAATATTCTAGGTAATGTCCAAACTGCTTCATAGTTTTGTTTCGCTTTTCCTTTTTCCATTTATGTATTTGCTGCACGGTCTCATTGTGCAGCTTGGGCTCATAGTGATCCTCCTGCTTCAGCCTACCCAGCGCTGGGATTACTGGTTCCCTCTGCTGAGCCCGGGGTTGGTCTCAGGCACAGTGCTCCACAGGGGCGGGGCCTCCGTGGCATTTGGGACTGGGAATGGAACCTTGGTCCTTCTGCTGGACAAAGCAGGCACTTAATCCACTGAGCTATCTCAGTAGCCCCATAGCTATTTTAAAAATTTGGTTTACATAAATCTAAACTAGGTTCTCAATTTTTAATAAAATATTACTTTGTTATTTTATTCCATTTTTACTCTGCAATATTGTTTTATGGTTTTTTTTTCAAAGCAGTATCATTTTCAATTTCTAAACATTGCTGTTTTAAATCACATCATAATATCATTCTTTCTGATTGTTTATTACTAGTAAATATATTAAAACATGTTTGTGCTCACAATTAGTGAGATTTATAATGTTTTAAATCTCATTGGCATTTTAATTTCATAATAGTTACAAACTCAAGCTTACTTAGCAAAATAGATAATCAAAAAATATAATCAACTGTCATGAAATTGGTAACCATATTTTTATAACAAGGCATTATCTTTTATTAGTTGGCTGGAAATATACTTAATAATCACAGCCAGCATTTGAAAAAATAATGTAAGACCCAAAAAAAGTAGAAAATAAGGGAATATAGTGGAATAAAAATAGAAGATCAAAAAATGTATATTCTAGAAGAAATAAGGCTAAGTACATATTTGAACCCTTCTCTCAGGATTTCTTGTCTGTCTTATCACAATAATATGTATGTGTACCCTTGTGCCTATAATGGTTTAAAATTATAGGTTATAATTTTAAACAGCTTCTTTTACATTTAATTTATACATTTCGTATATTCAGCACATGGAATTATTTTGTATGGTTTATATTGAAGGATTTATATTTTTAAATGTTTTGGTTAACTTATAGCACTTAGAAAAAATCATGCTCATTTTGGTTTTTTTTTGTTCTTTTTAATTTATTTTTTATTTTATTGAAGTACAAATATTAATCAGACAGTTTTATGACATCTTAACAAGACAGATTCGATAAATTAATACATTGCAAACTGTTTTCATACTGTTTTGGTACTGTACAAGGTGCATGCATGATATTATACTTACAGACATTATTATAGCAGATGTCTCTTATCAGTAAATTAAGAGTGTAGCTGTTTACTTATTTTGTACACCTGAATTATATAAAAAATTCAGTAATTATTTTCCTAGTGGATGACCATAGTACTAGAATCTGACATAATATCTTGTTCAACCACCATTAGTGCAAATCTTGCCTCTCATAGGATTATGTAGAAGCACAGCGTTATCTATCCCAACTGTACTATCTCATTTTGAAATCTGTAATTGCCAGTCATGTTTCTAAGTTATATGTCCAGTAATTGTTTCAAACTACACATTAACTTAAAATTGCTTTTTAGCAGCAGTCTATAAAGTTCCATTGGACTTGATAATTGTGGTACGTGATTTGAACAATTTTGGACATTAAAAATATTGTCATTTTCTTCCTGAAAGATAAGATATATCTTGTGTGGTGGATATATATGTTCGTGTATTTGTGGAATACTGTCGAATGTACAAGAAGAACAATTTCTACTATTAACCATGGACACTGATAATGATGTGTCATTGTAGATTAATTAACTGAAAAATAGCTCCAGAGGGGAATGTCAAGTGTTGGGGTCCATTGGACATGTGGAGACCCAGCATGTTTGAAGCTGTTTTTTCTGTCTAACAATAAATGCAACAATTCTACAAAATTAAAATCTATTTAGAACAAAGACGAATTCAAGATCAATATAATTTGAAGAACAGACTGCTAATCATGAAGACTATCAACCAAAACATATTGTGAGGTCACCCAAGCCCTTCAATCTATCTCCTCCCAATTTCAACAAGTTTTATCATCTATCTAGATTATAATTTATAATTTAGCTATTTTTTCTGGTGTATAATTTCGCAGCAAATCCTTACATGTTGAATAAAAATATTTCACAGGAGATGAAAAAACTAAAACTATTTATTATAGTAATAAGCCCCATACCATTTTCTCCTCTATTGTAAATATTATTTATTTATGCATCTTTTCAATATTTTAAAGGTTATAATTAGAAGAGGTTCATTAAACATATGTATTTAAAAGTACATGGTGATTTTGTTGTGTACACCATTAATTTTGTAGGTAGTTCATACATCATTTGTGTTCCTATGCAGGCTGAGATGCATTTTAAGCTTTAGTTTCATCTGTTGGCTTAGTTCTTAATAATGATCAATATGACTAGCAAAACAAGCTATATTGACTGGTTCACCATGTTGAGAAGCCACAGATGATGTCATTGATTAAAAACAGCAGAGAAAGATCTGAGCCCATCTGGGCATGAGATCCTAGGTGAATTCATCGCCACCTGAATTTTTAATCAAGATAATAACTTGTAGCTATTGTACAGAATGACTCAGTCAATAGACATCGCTCCTGGCTGTCATTTTAAACATCAGGCAGAAGGGTGAAGTCAAAAATTAAAACCAGAAGTTAGTTCACCCAGCCTGCATAAAACAGGAATGACCTATGAATTTACCTCAATATCACTTCTATGTGGCAATGGAATCACCTTGTGCTGAGAATTACACATGCTGCCCACAGCGCTTATACTCATGGCCTTTCAAAAGATGCAACTGAGAAAAGCAAATGCAATTAAAGGGAAGTGGTATGAGTTACTGCTATGCACTAAAGTAGTTTTCAGATAATTCACATTCTATGAAATGACTTTACTCAGGATAAAAGCCTCCGACATATTTTTCAGGATCATTTATCTTCTTTCTTAAGGTTGAGTTTAGCTAATAAAAGTCATAAGCCGGTGACTGGAGGGCAAAATAAAGAGAAGCTAGTGTGTGTCTGATTCTCGTGGTCTCTTAGGGCAAGCCAGGGATGATCCAAAATTTAAATTAAACCAAGAGTCTTTTATGGCATCTGATAACCCCAGGCTGGTATCCCATGACTACACAGCATCTTTGCTGTGACTTAAACTAGTAGTAATTCCTTCCTTTGTTCCTTTAGCCTAGTGGTGACAGTAGCTTAAAGTACATTGTTGTTTTTTTTTTGTTTGTTTGTTTTTTCATTTTTATTTTTATTTTTGTTTGTATTTTGGGGAAGGGTCTAAAAGGTGTTCACGGTCTCACTGCTAGATCAGACTCAGTGATCCACCTGTTCACGACCTCCCAAGAGCTGAGATGGCAGGCACGAGACACCATACCCAGCTTCAATTGCTGTCTCAGAGTGCTAGCATGGCAGGCAATGGATCAAACCCCAAGCCCCTGAGCCAGCTTGCAGGCATTTTAATCCACTGAGCTATTTGGCTGGCCCAAATTTGAGACAATATATTTTTTTTAACTTCAGGCTGCTGTAAGTTCAGGTCTAGTATAGCATCTGGAGCTGGGAATAGAGCCATGATCCTATGTGTCTGCCTGCATGTACCCAATAGTGGCAATTCTATTTTTTCCTTGAATAATTCATCTGAGATGGAATGTAGTTCAGTGGTATGTTTCTTGCCTGCCATGGCTGGATTAATATGTTCGTCCCCAGAACCATAAAAATGAACAAATGAGGAAATAAGGAAAGTCATTCACTACATATTGTTTCTCTGGAATCATTAAATTGGCTAGAAATTCTTTTATGATTCTAGCTTTAAGTTGCAATAAGAAAATATCTTGTCTTATTCCCAAATTTATGAATAAGCCACTTTACCATGAAGTGTAATGTTTTAGTAAGTGTAGAAGATTTTATCATATCATATGGATTTTTATCTATTTCTAGCTTTCTATGATATTTTAATATATTTTTATTTGCTTTTTATCTACAATCATTAAAATGATTAATGAATTTTCTTTAGAATTGTAAAGGTAAATTTTTTAATTATCAAATGTGAAATATCTTTATTACTAAAATAATTTCCACTCAGTCATGGACAGTTGTCATTTCTATATATTTCTGCAATTATAACTGAAAAGTGTCTAAAGGTTTGTAGTTACGTACATCAGAATGGCTGATCAGGACGGCCTCTTCATACTCGTCCACCAATTATTATCAAGGTTTTACTGGCACATGAATTACTTTGAAAAATTGGTCTAATTTTGACATTTTGCTTCTGGAAAGTTCAGTCCAATTTAGTAAAACTTTGTGAGGTTGAATTTTCTTTTCTATAGAAGGTTTTTCAATTAAAAATAATTAAATATTGATTTATATTCAGTGTTTGTTCTGTCTAGCTTATTCTCATTTTCTTAGACTATATTTTTTATCTTCTCAAGGATATGGCATTTAATAAGAAATAAGATTTGAGAATTTTTAATTTTAGCACCAGCAAAAGTGCTAAAACTGAAACAAAAAGTAATTTGGGGCAAATAAATGTTATTTGTGGAAGAATTTTTTTTTCCTGTTGTGATAAAGGTAATTTGTTTCTCTGGTGAAGCTAGATATCCAATAACCAAATTTTAAGCAGAAAACAAGCACTGAATCAGAGACTATAAAAGACAGAGAAGCAACGCAGATGATATCCTACTGTCCTGTTATTGTAAAGCAAAGAAAGTGTGAGTCATCAGATGACTCTGATAAGAACTCAGGCATAGGGGCTGGGGAGATGGCTCAGTAGAATAAGCACTTCCCTGGCAAGTGCAAGAGCCTGAGTTCAACCTCCGGTTCCACAGAAAAAAAAAAAAAAAAAAAAAAAGAAATTCAAAAAAAGAGCTCAGACAGTTAATGGGAAATCGTAGGAATGAGCCCTTGATCCTCATTTATGATTAGGTATTTTCTGTACTGCATCATGTGTTCATGAAAATAAATCAATTAGCCATGTGTGCTTCTATCAATAGAAGACAGATCATGATAGTGGCAAGTGGCAACTTTGCCATTGTACCAGGTCCTCTTACTAATACTTCCATCCACACTTCTTGTGAATATAAGTAGCTGTATATGTCTGGCCTCATATTTTATTCCTAGTTTTTTCAAACTGTACAATTAAAAGTGCTAACTTTTTATGCTTCTAAACTTATTTATTTGAATACTACAAAATATTAAGAAAGGATGACTCTGATTTTAATAGTTTCAATGTAGGGAAAAATTGGTCACTTTAAAAAAAACTTTCAAATATTGGGAAAGTACATAATATATTGTGCTTTAAATTTCTGATATTATATCCCAATGATTTCAGCCTATTTTTATGATCCACTGGTGTCCATAATCCCATAAGAAAGGAATAGATGATGTAATGATGCAGTTTTAAGAAGTAAATAGATGTTGTTGATATTTCTACCCTAAATAAGTTTCAGGCAACACCAGGTGTGCTAAGAAAAGGAGATTGCAAATCCTCTGCGTGAACTGCCCTCACATCTGCAAATCCATGTACTAAGAACATATCCCCCACCTTTTATCTGTGATGAAAGCAAGACCATTTATGGACTTTATGAAGATTAAAGGAGATAATAAGGGTAAAGTCTTGATCAAGGTGGATCAGAGTGCTCTGCAACGACATGGAGGACTCAGTAATAGCTGAGTATGCTGGTACCCTGATGTGAATTTGCACAACTAACACTGTGAGGAAATCCTTTTCTGTTATTGCATTGATTCAGCCTTGGCTGTTTTGTGATGGTAGCCACAGAGGATTAACACAGTTAACATTACATTGTGTTTCTTATTGCAGTTGAAGCTGTTTCCCTACACATGTCCTTTGTCAATTATTGCAGTTGTTTTACTAAATACAAGGCATAACTTGCTTTGCCATTTTTTTTTATCAAATTGAGTAGACTGTCTCACTCTGTAACAACACAAAAAAATCACTCATATGACAAACAAGTGATATGATAATAATAATTTATATTTTGTAAATACATCTATATACTGACATTGAAACATGCTCTAGTGTGATGAAAACTGAGTTGCAGCTCTCTAGATGTAAAAGCACTTGCCTAGGAAATGGTAGCAGTAACACAACTGAAGAATAATGACCCAAGTTTTTGTCCTCTCCCTTCCCACGCCCCTTCTCTCCACCCTCCCCTCTCTCTCTCTCACCATGTAACGACTTACCTGTTCTGAAGCTAGTTAAATTTCCTAGTATTGGGTAAAGTTTAATGAGTTTTTAATCAATCTAACAACTCTCAGGAGGTTGAGTGCACACAAAGTTATAAAAGAGACTTTAAAGAACACTATAAGTAATTTTTCTGAAAATACCAACAGAGTACACAATTAAGCAATTTCTTATGTAACTCAGTTAACTTATTAACTTTATTTATGTCAACCATAAGTCTTCCCTAAAGCTTAATCACTGTATTCATGTAAATGATTTTAATGAAACTTGATATTCAAGTGAAAATTTACACAGAAAAGATGAATGAAAGGAAAAATAGCATGTTCACCTCCTTATTCAGTTTCCAGTGCTTGAAAAATTAGGTTCTCAAAGTCTTCACTATACAAAAACTTGGTATATTCTTAGGAATTCTCTCTGGCAAAATTATGAACTCAGATAAATGCACTGCTATAACTGCTATAATTCATGGGCTCCAAAAGATAGTATGCAGATTTGATTCCCAAAAGAGCAGAAGGAAAGAAAAACAACAATTTAATGTCAACAACAAAAATACACTATATATCTTAGTAAATAAAGAACAAAAATTTAACGAGCACTCTCTTTTACCAATACCACCTGCCAAAAAACCTGCATTCTCCCCAGGAAATACATTATGTAACTGTTTTAGAAAAAAAACATTAACGCATGTACTAAAATGACTGAAATAAGCAATTTATTTTCAGCTTTCCTGGTGGTTGGCCTAATGCATTTTGCAAGTTGTATTTTTGCTCAACTTTTGTTTTTATCTTTAGATTGTTTATTTCCAAGGCAAGACATTTATCCACATAAAATCATTTAAGTTTAATAATTCAAGGGATAAAAATAAGTGTTGTTGAATGTGCAGATTTTGTTTATCCAAGAATTGGCACCAAGGAAAAATCTTTAATGCTGCACAAGTCATGCTTGCTAAAAAGCCACTTAATTCTTGGGCCAATTTCAGAACTTGCTTCCCTACAAATAGGTTAAACTTTATATTAGTTTTGCACACCAAGAGCATAAAGATTTGTAATAGTAAGAAATTTTTGATTAAAGGATAAATATCCCTTAGAATAAATAGTAAACCAGAGGAAGATATAACTGCAAAAACAAAGCAGAAAATGAACTAATGGGAGCACATCCATCTTTCCAAATTTAATCATACACTTGTTTCCCAGGGCTTACAGTGCTGGCCCTGCCCCTGAGATGTGCTAAATGGCAGTTGAGACTGGGCGTGGTGACATGTGCCTCTATTCCCAGCTCTTGGGTGGCTGTAAATGGGTGGATCACTACAAATTCAATCTAGTAGTGAGACCCTGAACACCCTGTAGACCCTTCCCTAAAATACAAAAAAAAACCAAAAAGGTCATAATCTTGGTTGTATATTTTAGTCACTTATAGATAGCGTAGGGCCCTGAGCTGACTTTTAGAGATTAACATCTTGTCTGCTGCCTACACCACTGGTATCTGCAATGGAAACACCCCAGGGACAGCACTCAGTCACTACTGTAGTACAGGCTGAGATAAGCTCATGCATGAATACTGCAGACAAAGGCATAGAAATATGGTTCTTGTGGGTGCTTATCAAAATTAAACCTTCTGGAAATCTTGGTTTCAGGATTTAAAAAACAGTTCCTAAGGTAAAGGATGACAGGTATAGCTGTTTAGAAGTAGACCTAAAGTTACTCCATTGTATTGAACAAATGAGGCTGAAGCAATCACTGTGCTATTGGCAAAGATTTTCAATAAAATTTTACTACTTTTCTTTCATTAACAAAAGTATTGATTATCCACACAAAATATGTAGAAACTATGTAAGCCCACAAGGAATTTATATGTGCTTTTCTTTTTTTAAAACTACATATCAAGACCCAAACGCCTAGACAATATGCAGATTTGAACTGTTTAGTTGAATAAACTCATGCAGATCCTGTCTCTCATAGCTCACGAGGTGATGAGGTCACAATTTCTAATTATTGCAGCCCAGAAGGATGTTGACTATTTCAAAATAAAAAGGGAGGGCCGTGGAGGTGGCTCAGTGGCTTCCCTGGCATGAGCAAGGGCCTGAGTTCCATCTCTGGTTCTGAAAAAAGAAAAAAAAAAAAAAGAAAGGAGCAGTTAATACTTTATTTTTTGTCTTCTTCATAATTTCTTGCAATGCATTTTGAATAATTTTGCATGCTTATATATGATAATCTAAAAAGGTAATTTGAAGACAGCCTTACACAATATAACAACTATTGTTGAATTACTATTAGTTTGGATAATGAAATTCTGTATATTTTCTAGGATTTTTTTTTTTACTTTTTTATATTCTCTTTAAAAAATTAAAAAAAAATCCTCTTTATGTATGCATGGGGGTGGGGTGGGTTTCAAAAGCAGGGTTCTTTTGGCTACTCTAATTCTTTGGTAATCATGCAATGTATTCAGACACTCTCAATTTCTACAAAAAACATTTTCTGATTTGATTAAAATTGTTCTCAATCTATATTTTACTTTGTTCCATGCATATCATTAGAGTACTCAGTATACATATCATTCACGTCACTTGCTAACCTTTTAACCGTTACATAAATAACTTAAAAACATTCTTTTAACAACATTGAAACATGACATTTACTATTTTGATTTCCTAAAAGCATAAGGAAAAGATGAAACGTAAGTAGGACTTGGGAGTGTGGGAGCAATGAGAACAGGTCCATCAAATTTGAGGCGCAGAGTTTGCCTGCCTTCTCTGAACACACAAGTTTCCGGGCAGTCTTCATCTTCTCCAGTCATCTAATGAACTTAGGAATGCTATGTGAGTGAGAAAATCTTCTGGAAGAAATCCTTTTTATTTACCCCATAGAACTGCTGCAGCCCTATGACTTAACTGGAAATAAAAATTACAATAGCTAAGAAAAGTGACAGAAATAAGGAGCTCAATGCAGGGATGACAAAATGAAGATACACACCTGTATAAGTAAGTATTGATCTAGGCCTTAGATCAATAATGTAAATCAAAGAATCAAAAGAAAGAGGGAGAAAGATGAAGGCTTGAACTGTGATTAAATTCAGTTCCAAGTGATAGCATTGTGCAGGTTTATCCCAAGGGGCACTGGGTACGCAGAACTACAACAAATGACAAAAATGATTGAGAAAAATGCTAGTTAACAATTTTTTCTACATTTATTATCCTTGTCAGCTTGATTATTAGTTACTACTGCTACTAATAATAAGGATAATAACTAATATCTTAAAAGAGAAACTGAAAAATTATTATATACTTCATTTTTCTTTTGTTGATAGTATTTCTGAAGGAGTGGAGAAAGGTAAAATTTATTCATTGAATTCATGAATGTTATTGCTTAGCAAATAAAAATAAACTCGTGAAAAAAATACTTAATATATGTTACCAAAATTGATCCATATTAGTGAGTTTTGAATTATAAACAATGAGAATATTTTTCAGGATTTCTGAGTATTTCCATTTAAAGTTAATGAAATGAATATTTCTTTATGTAAATTTAACTGCTATATATATATATATATATATATATATATATATATATATATATATATATATAATCTTAGAAGTTCTCTGAGGAGATTGTTCTTTTTTGCACGTGCGGCCGGCTCAGTCCACCCTGGGGAGAGGATGCTGCAGCAGGTGCTGCCAGGGATCGAACCACAATCACTGTGGTTGCCTAGACAGAGAATTAAATCACTGAGTCATCTTGCCAGCCCTGAATGTTCTTTTTCATAAGTAAAACCTGCAAAAAATCAGTTTATCTGTGTATACTACAGAATAGTCAAAACAAAGATAAGACCATAGGTTGTAGCTAAATATAATTAAAAAATAAACTTTACAGAACTGCAACGTAGAACAATAATATGCAACTATTTTAGGTAAAAAAAAATATCGAATTTTATAGCACGTTAACAATTTTGCAATATATCTATCATGTATTTGTGATCGACATGAGATTTAAGATTAAGAACATTTTTCTCAAGAATTTTGACCAACAGACCTATTGTAACCCATGCATATTGGTCTGAATGTACTTGTCTCTTTTTAACTCACTAATAGTGTAATAGAAGACAAATTGTGCAGCCTGCATGATGTCTGTGTATATTATATTCAGTATGATTATTTTAGGTATTAGTCTGTTTTGTTCATGGCATTAATGAATTTTAGTAATGAATGAAGTTAGAAATCATGGATATGACAAAATTTCATTATTCTCCACATAAGACAATTCTATTCAATACTGTTATTAAAATTTGTTATGCAATGGATATGTGTCTCTTATGGATATGGGCATAGCTTTCACTGAGTAAATGCTTTGGAATAAGCTGCTGCATTCAACTATATTTCTCTTTTACTGTAATAAAAACAGGCCATGTCTTGCTTTAACTATGGTTTTATTTACCCTCCTAATTCACAGTTTTTTATATTCACACTAGCAATGTGTGGAAATTATCACTGCACTCTACACTTGGTGATACTAAAAGTTTCAGTCCACTAAATCTGTGCTGTTCCATGCAGTATGTAATAGATTCCATGCATATCTTTTCACATACAAACTCTAATTTCTTTGTCTACTTAGGAGAATTATCTGTTGAAATATTTTTACATCAAATTTTATTGTTCACTTTTTATATGAATAATATAGCATTTCTTCTTACTCTTTGGTACTATTGGAGATTGAACCTATTTTCATTTCCTTAATCATCTTTTTTTTTTTTTTGTATTTTAGGGAAGGGTCTACGGGGTGTTCACGGTCTCACTACTAGATTAGACTCCTAGTGATCCGCTTGTTTACAGCCTCCCAAGAGCTAGGATTATAGGTGCGTGCCACCACACCCAACCTCTATTGCCATCTCAGCGTGCCCTTGTGGCAAGGTAGGCATGGCAGGCCTGGGAATTGAACCCTCTGGGCCCCTCAGCCATTGAAGTGCTTGCAGGCACTTTAATGCACTGAGCTATTTGGTTGACCTTTCCTTAATCATCTTAGTTGGATATTAGATTTTAACATCAATGAAATAAATTTTATCAACCCTTCATTCATGATTCATCTCATTGTATTTTATCACAAAAATAATTTCTAATCTAAAATTATCCATACGCTCCATGATATTTCTTTTTCCCCACTAGCAGTTCTTTGAAATAATTTTATAGGAGCCTATAATCTTTTTGACTTTATTATTTTTGTATAATTCATAAAATTTGTAAAATAAGTATCAGGTTTTCATTCTTATTTTTCTATATAGGTATTGAATCATCCAGCTCCTTTTGTTTAAAAACAAAATAAAGTAAAACCACTATTTTACCTGTGTGCAAAATCAATTAACACACATCCCTTCCATTTTTGGTGGAGAGTCAGTTCAGTCCGCCCTGGAGGCTGGGCTGGTGTACTGGGGATTGAACCATAGTCCCTAAGCATTTGCCCAAGCAGGTGCTTTGGACCACTCAGCTATCTCACTGACCCCCTCACACATTCCTTCTAATAAATTCTTCATAAATCCTTAATTTATAAGGCACATTTTCTTTTCATTAAAAATTATTCTGGGTATTATAACTCCTGCATATGCTTATCATATTTATTAAATCAGAATATAAATCTCTGTACACAAAATAACTGGGATTTTGATGGAGAATGAATTGACTTTATAGGTCAATTACAGAAAAGCAATAACAAGATCGGTAGTCCCAAAAACTTTGGAACCCAGGCAGTGGGTTCACAGCAGAATTTTTCCATGGACTGGAATGAAGGATAGGTTTGGGGGAAGATTCAGTTTCATTGTACTCATTGCGCAGCTTATTTCTACTTTTACTTCATTGTGATGAACAGTAAAGTAGTTGTACAGCTCACTATCACATAGGAACAGTACGAACCCTGTACTTTCTTCCCATAGGTAGGACTGACCAAAGGGGGGCTGATGGAAGACAATGACAACCAAAGCGTGTTGCTTACATCCAGTCTACTCCATAATCTTGTTTTAGTCTTTGTTGTTAGGGAAACCCTGCTTCACAAAGCTAAGATGCTGGTGATTGGAATAGGTCTTTCAGTGTTTTCATGCCAATCTCAGGATATTTTACTTTGTCTCCAATCTAACATATGGTGATTTGAATATCTCACACTTACCACCAAGATCAGCATCATTTGCCAACTCAAGCAGTAGTTCGCCCTCCAGCCCAAAGTCAATTTATCTTGTGTAATTGATTGGTGATCTAGTCCTTCAAATCTGGAAGTGGGGCTATCCTTTGCTTTTGAGCAATATCATTTAAACTCTTTTGAAATCTAAGATGAGTGATCACGCATCAGCTGAAGGAAAGAAGTCATCGGCTGTTACTCCTTGTGTCTAGCTGTCCTCCCTAAGCCTCATGACATCATAGGTGGGGACTTTCAGGATGGCAGGATCTGGGGTAGGTGATGGAAGGATTAACTGTGTGATGCTGGGATCAAGGTGTGTGATTACTAAATTGGTCCACTGACTGGTGTGGCATAACTGTAGACGTGGATAAGGGGAAGGCCCGCTCTATGACTGAGAGCTACCTGCACTGAGATTCTGAAGTCTGGATAGACTATAATGACAGAAAGAGGGCTATTGGCATTGCTCGTGCATGCTCCTTTTGTTGCCTCCTTGATTCAACTTTCCATTCATGAGCTATTCTCTATTCTGTAATGCCCCTCTCTCATGGCACTCTGCCTTGCACCCAGACAATTATGGACCAAAACCTTTGAACACTCCTTTAAGTTGGTGCATTTGTTAATTTCTCCAGAAGAAAAAAAAAAATAACCAAGGCATCTGCTATGTACTACGTATGTCAGAAGTCCCAGGGGATACTTGACACCCATGAATCCAGTTTGGATCTCAGTGCAGACACTGCCAGCTTGAACACCATCCTGATAATTGAGCACCTTGAATATGTCACACAAGTAGGCACATTTTGCAATCTATTCTGGATCATGGAAAGTGCTACTAGTTGTGCATATTTTTCCAAAAGTCTCTGGACTGGCTCTCAGAAGAGAACAGCAGCACCAGACCATGACATCATAAAAAGCTTAGGTGCTCGGTCTTTAAAAGTTCATTACTGAAGCCGGGCGTGGTGGCGCAGGCCTGCAATCCCAGCACTCGGGAGGCTGAGGCAGGAGGATTGTTGTGAGTTCGAGACCAGCCTGAGCTACAAAGTGAGCTTAAGGCCAGCCTGAACTGCATAGTGAGACCCTGTCTCAAAAAGACAAAAAAAAAAAAAAAAAAAAAAAAAAAAAAAAAAAAAAAAAAAAAAAAAAAAAAAAAAAAAAAAAAAAAAAAAA
>PVKA01027591.1:0-30355 GCA_004027165.1 Ctenomys sociabilis
CACTGCAGCAAACACTACTGTCACTCTGCCTGCAACGCGAAACCCAGACACATGCTTAGCTTCTCCTTTTTCCTTACCTTAAAGTGCAATCCATGCCTAAGTCCTGGAGCCTAGGAAGCCAAATGCTGCCCGCCTACTCCCGTTCCGATGTCACGTCTACCTCACACGTCAGTGGCAGAGCAGTCTTCCTTGTTCCTCTTAATACCTTTCCATCCCCTCTCTACAGCTTCGCTAGTCATCCTAAAACACAAACTACAGCATGATGTTCCTCAGCTTTAAAGCAAGTTGGCTTCTCTCCCCCCAGAGCAGCACTAAGCTCGCCTCTGGCAGCGCGGACTGCACTGTCGGACCAATGTGCCTCTGAGTCTCACTTCACACCACTCGCTGGGACGTACTCCGAGCACTGGTGTCCCGGGATCTCCTGGGGACCCGAGCCAAGCTCGTGTTCTGCACGAGCTTCTCCTGCCTGCAACGTTACTTCTTCCCTTCTCCCGGTGACAGCTACATCTCATTCTGACTAAATCTGACCTTTTATGCGCTGTAATTTCTATAATTTCATAACATAATTTTCATATTATAACCTCTAGGATACTTCACACTACAGTGTATGCAATGTTTTATCTATTGCTTTATACTCAGGACAAACGCCAAGTCAAATACCATGGCTGCTGTGTTTGTCATTGTCTTCCCAGATCTCTATAAACACTTGTTATGGCTTATTATATCTGGATATCCCCCGACAGCCTCATGTGGACTTTCGGGGGCCAGCTGGACCTAGACTATGTGATGCTGCAGTCAAGGGTATGCGATCACTAAATTGGTTCACTGGCTGCTATGGCATAGTCCTGGGAGCGGAAAATGGCCAGGCCTCCTCGGGCGTGAGCGCTGCCTGCTGCCAGTCGCCTGCACAACATGTAAGGGACAGAAGGGTGCTGCCGGGTATGCTGAGGCTGTCCTGCGGCCCCTTCACCGCCTTCTGCCTGACATGAACCGTTTCTCCTCCACCACGTCAGCTTGCCATAGTGTCGGCCAATTCTGGATTGAAACCTCTGCAAACCAAGCTAAATAAACCTTGCCCCTATGACTCTGAGTGCTGGATTATCCCATCTCAACAACAAAAGAAGTAACTAAAACAACACCTCTAACAAAGCAGGTGCTTAGTAAGTCAATAAATGAATATGAAATCTCTTTTTAGCTAACAAGTTTCATCATAGAGACTGTGAACCTTATCCTACATCATATTCTGGCTTGTTTTGCATTGTCAATGGTTCCAGGAACTATAGAATAACCCCAATTCCAATTGAGACACTGCCCACTGAAAACTGTCTTCTGTTTCTTCTAGCTTCCCAGATTCAATTTAAAGACAAGATGCTATTGGATTGAGTAATACTACAAATAAACACTTGATTTGACATTAGAGTATTTTGTTCACTTGTGAGAGATTTGTTTAGTTTTTAAAAGGTGACTCCCATTTGTTCTGAGGATAAATAGGGACTCACTTTTAATCCCTAGATATGGGCTCTGATAAGAATTTATACTCACCCAAAGAGTTAAAAGTTTAATAAAAGTGTGCTCTGAACCAAATCCAATAAAAACAACATGTTCAGATGACACATAATTTTGCAACGAACCAAAAGAATAATAACTAATGAAGTTTAGCTTGTAGCTTTTGATCTAAAAAAAAGTTTTGTTTATGAACACAACAAGTTTATTAATAGAATTGGGCTTTAAAAGCAAGGGCCAGGCATAGAGAGACTCAAACTATTCTAAACTGCTCAGTGACAAAAGGAAGGCTTATAAATATTTGGTCACAGTAGCCAGCTCCCCTTCCCAGGATCTGCATGCTTGTAGACCTTTTGCTCTCTTATAAATTCAAAATATTTGTACCGGTGCCTGACATGACTTCAGTGTCTTATTATAACTCTCTTAGGAGCTGCCACCCCTGCTCTGGCTCTCGTGTCACTAGCAATTACTTTTATTGTCAGGAATGTTTACTTTTGTTCCTCTAAGCTGAATAAACCTGTAAAATCTTTTAACGCTTGTGTTCAGATCTCATTTTTCTGCTTACTATTCTTACCTATATTTTTCCAGCCCTAGCATTAAGTTCAAGCTAATTATCTATAATTACTTTACCTTGAGCCCTGAAGTTACTTATTTTATTCAAGCTAAAACTTGCATTTTTAATATCTAGAATGAAGAACTTCCAGGGTCTCAAAGTACTGCCCTTCATTGACATTTCATAGATAGAAATCACTTTGCAACTTTTCCTACCATGCGAAGATGCTATTTATGTATTTCAGTGGCTCATGAATTGAAGATCTTAGTGGACGGGAAATTTGTCACCAAATGGCATAAGCGAAAACAGCAACCGAAATACCTGGTTGTGGACCAGTTGCGCTGTGGTGGGCAGAGCAGATGTGTCTGCTGCCCAGATCTAGTGCCAAGGCCAGCAGGGAGAGCTTACTCAGACTGCACAGCCAGGCCACATGAGAGTTCAAGTGGGGAAGCAGAAGACTGGTTTTCATAATGAAGAAGAAAGTGATTCTCTTCCTATTCTGTGTATCAACCAGACAATCACATATGTCTACTGTTCTGTACACCTAACAAGAAACATGCTGAGGATTTGGGGCAGAGCTCAAGGGTGGAGATCTTGCCTAGGGTGCCTGTGGTCCTGAGTTGAATCTGTGAAGCTACACACACACACACACACACACACACACACACACAATGCATATACACACAAATATGCATCTTGGGTTAAATGTTCAGGACTTGAGAATTAAAAATACCAATAGAAGTTTATAGGGGCCAGGGAGGTAACACAGTAGAATTAGTGGTTGCCTGGCAAGCTCAAGGGCCTGAGTTCAATCCCCAGTTCCACCAAACAAACAAAAAAAAAGTTTACATAATATTGTTTAAAAAGGTCTGTGGATGATTTATGCTAATATAGTTTTCTATTTATCTGTCTTTAGGTTATCCCATATGAGAAAAAAACTGGGCATAATAAAATTTAGAAATACTTATGGTAGTGATTCAGGCTTCAGAATTTCAGTAACCTACATAAAATATTTGTTTGTTTCTAAGTTTTATATTGTATAAATCTTTATGAAAAATATAACAGCCATTTATCTGCAAATATGAGCTGCACCCTTGTCGTTACTGTGAATCTTTTCAATCTTATGTATATTTCAGCAAAGATTTCAAAGGAATCATACAGCAGTTAGTTCCATGTATTTATAAGTGTATAAGGTTTATTATAAATCTTTCTTGGTGCCACATGGATTTAAACTAAAGCTAGGATAAGAGAATGTTCTCAAAGAATGCAAAAGGCCCTCCAGACATTTTTCATAGAAGCATTTTTAGAATATTACTTAATTGATCTTTATGTAAAAATGGATGCCAGGTGAGATGGTGCGTGTCAGTAATCCTAGCACCTGAGGAAGCTGAGGCAGGAGGATTGCAAGGACAAGGCTGGCCCTACAGCTTTGCAACTTAGTGAGGGCCTCTCTTAGAATAAAACGTAGAAGTAAAGGCTGAGGATGAGACACAGTGTGAAAGCCCTGGGTTCAACCCCAGCATCACACACACACACACACACACACACACACACACACACACGAGTTTCTTCTCCTATTTATTCCTTCAGTCCTTTTAATATTGGTTATGTTTTGCCAGGTGTCTAGCCCTCAGTGGGCACCAGGCTTGAAAGATGAGTGACAGCCTTTTGATGTGAAGGAGCTCTTCCCCTATTAATGAAAATCTTGGCATCATTAAGTGATCATAATATGGCATTCTTGATTCCTAGACACATTTAGGAATGGGAGCATGGAGAGAGATCTGTCTGACTTCCTTGTAAGGATAGGAAACAAGTGGAGAGAGGAAATGACATTTGAGCTGGGGACTAAGAAGTAATGAGCCATCCCTAGGGTGGAGAGGGGACACACCTGGTGCGGTGCCGCCAGCCTCACCCTCACAAACCGGTACAGCATTCCAGGAGCTCCTTGGAAAGAAAACCGCAAGGAGCCAGTGCAGCACCTTCATGTTAGGATACATTATAGAATGCTGAGAAGAAATCAGATAAGAATACATTCGGCTACAAGGGGATAAAGGAATAGATTTCCTTTCTTCTGACAAAATTGCAGAGTATTAGATCCAGAGTTAAGAGTTTAAAGAGGCGATCAATCTCAGGGCTCACTCACAGCTCCAGGGTTATTGTATGGGGAGCTACTCATGACGATATGAAGGGTGAGAAAAAAAAGAAATGGAAGATGCAGTATCTCAGCCTATAAGTGACAGCCCCTGTACATACATATGCAAGTTCATCAGACAGATACCCGAGGTACAGTCCCAAGGTTCAGAGTATGCCTTTATAAATTATGCCCATGCACACGCACATGCCTACTGGGCTCAGAATGTCTGGACCGATGGACTATTCTGACATAGCATTTTCATGCTTCTCATTAATATTTTAGTAAACATATTTCACAGCTAAATAATTATTTTTAGAATGACACTCTGATTCCAAGAACAAATAAATAGTGCACAGTTGAGGAAAGGATGCTTTTTGAAGTATTTGAACATAAAAACTGATAATCCTGAAGACAGGAAAATGTCTGTATTTTTTGCCCACAGATCTTATTCTGACTTTATTCTGATCAATCTTGTTTTTTGTTTACAAAATTGTATTTATTTATTCATTTAGCACAGGGTCTCACTACACACATACTCAGAGTGATCCTCCTGTCTCAGCCTCCCCTGGACTAGGATTACAGGCTGTGCCACCATGCCTTGTTTCAGGGCCTGCATAGCATGTTATACTGGGGATCAAACTTAGGTCTTTGCACTTGCCTGGCAGGCACTTAGACCTCAGAGCTCTGCCCTCAGCCCTTATCAAGTGTTTTTAAAATTGGTCTGATAAACCAGAGTATTTCAAGAATTTTTCCTCATTTTATGAACAAGAAGTTATCAATTATCACTGTTTGGGGGAAAAATTGGTTTCTAGGTTGTGCAGTTTGAAAGAGATACATCAGGGTTGAGTAAGAGTGTACCGACAACCACTATATATGGTAAATGACAACAAAGCACTCCTGCAAAAGAACAATAATAACAAATCACTTCTGCTAACACACTCAGAAGTATGAAAGGCTAACTGGCATCAAATTTTTCACCTAAATACTAGACTATTTATAATATAACATAAGAAACTGTAATAAAGGGATTAGGTTACATCACATTTCAGATATATGCATGGCTTTTCCTTTTTCAGTCTTGCAGGTTTCTGTGTTTATGCTTTCAAAAGGAATTTTTCTTATATCAGGGCACTGCACCCCGATTCTGTTTCATAAGAGTTTGCCAGCATCTGCATGAGCCCTGTAGGTAATGCTATGCCTGTAGAGAGGAAGAGGGTAAAGGAGAATATCTCTGGAATTTTTTTCTCCAGGTGAAACTAAAGCTCTAAAAGTGCTAATATGATTTCATTCTTGCTTCCATAAAGACAAAAACAATCTTTACAAGCCCCACCATTTTTTCAGCACTACCAAAACTAAGCAGGACCTGTTAAGCTAGCCATTCCTCACTTAATATTTTGAAATATGACACTCTGTTGTGTTTTTTGAGCTTTTGAATTCAGACCGACATATTGAAGTAAATGATACCAAACTACTCAGTTCAAGATATGAAGAATGTGCTACATGGATGGATGCCCACAGAGACACAAGGGGAAATATGAAAAAGGTGCATCTATAATATTTTAGAATAATAATAGCCATCAAAATCTAAATTTGTTTTGTAAACTTTAAAAGAAAAATTATTTGGTACAGGGTCTCACTACACAGCTCAGACTTGTAGTGACCCTCCTGTCTCTGCCTCCTCAGCACTGGGATTAAAGGCATGTGCCACGAAGCCAGGTTTCAATGGCCTGGCCTGTGGCATTAGGGATTGAACCCAGGTCACTGGGCTTGCCAGGCATGTGCTTAGACAGCTAAGCTATCTCCCCAGCCCTTGTCTTGTAAATTTAAGCAACACTTTTGCTATTGATGTTTGTTCAGACATTCTGTTAGATAAACTGGGTATCTTGGACCAATAACTGATGACCTCAGGATCTTATTCTACAGTTCACTTAAATAGAATGTCCCCTCCAAGTACTAAGGTTGAACAAATATATTTTTAAGTTGATTTCTTTCTTGGAATTCTGTTGCTGGGTTTATTTTTATTATTTCACAGAATATTAAATTGTGATTTATTTATTTTCAAAGTAAAAACATTAGCTACAGTGAGCTTCTGGCTTATTGTAGGAAACAAACACTTGAGCCCAAATTAAGACACTTTTTTTTGCCTCTCTGGTACCCACCCACTGGATATCGCTTTTCAGAACTGTGATCATGTTATGTCCAGCCGTATTTTAGACAAATGCTATTTAATGCTTCAGTGAATGCAGAGGATAAGCACAAAGTCTTTGAGATGAGTGACATAAATAGACTGCCATTTTTAAAAAGAAAGTTATCATGAGGGAAATAACTGAGTCTAAATCTCAAGTCTTCCTTCTCCCGCATGTCTCTCACAAGTTTCCCTTGCTTCCTGCATCCCATTCACACAGCGTCAGTGCTTGGAGAGGCTGCTTTGCCTCTGTCAAGGGCACACTAGGACAAAAGCATCTTCACAATAAACCCAGACATGGCCATGGTTCCTTCTAGTCTATGGCATTCAGAATAAAAACCATGGAGTGATGGCAGTCATCTAGACAAATAATGGCAATAGTATTGTCCAGTAGCCTTAGATGGAAAGACAGATCCAATTTTCTACAGTATTGTTTAGAATCCACAAAGGAAAACAGGTAGCGAGACAAAACTCATAATCTCCCCTTAAGAAAATCACTAGGCATTCTGAAATGGAGAAAAAACATGAACCTTCATTTAGCACTGGGTTCAACACCTTATCCATCAGCATTAGTTTATACCAACACCCATGTACAGATCAGAAAAAGGTGGGAGAGACACATCAAGTGGAACATGGCTAGGGTGTGGAGCTGGGATGAATCCCACATCCTCTTCCACCTCAAAAAGTAAACCTGATGCAAGTCATAATATGATCAACTGAATTTGACAGTTGTATTTACAGATATCTCCATTTAGTGCTTACAAATCATAAGACACACAATAAATGGAACCTTCATCTATGGTTGTTATAGAGTAGGTCTGTGTCAAATCGGGACCACAAGGTTTTCTACAGTATATCAAATTCTACTCTGCATGCATTCAGATAAGTATAAAATAGAACTCGATGAAAATTCCTTATAAAAATGTCAAAGAGCAATGAAGAAATGTCTTTCTCCTGGGTCCCAGAAAAGGAGAGTAGAATACTTACCACCATCTTCAACTGTAAAATGGAATGTATCACTTGTGGCATTGGCCCCATCTCTTAAGACATAGCATATTTTCATGTCATCAATGTCAGCTAGAAAATGATCAAAAAACAAGATTAATTACTATTGCAAAATTGATGACTTGTTCCTTGTGGAACATTCTACTGGGTAGAACTTTTCTGTAAACCTATTTAAATCCCCTTATAACAGTGCTATCTTATTTCTCAGATATCTAAGCTCCTTGATTCCAGCTGTCCCTTAGAAATCAGATCCCTTACACAGATAAATAGACTGTAAGATTTAGGTTACAATAATACCAAGGTGTTGTCCCTCTAAGTAGCATTTGTACAGCAATGTACCAAAGGAGTGACTCCCAAAGATGGAATGTCAGACACCATGACAGGTGGGCATGAAGATATTTTGGGGCATGGTTGGGCTCTTGGCCCTCTTGAAACCACATTCTTTTTCTTTCTGTAGGGCTGGGCCTCAAAAGAGAGAGGCTTTCCCTCCCCATACTGTAGAGGTTTTCCCTCCCCTCTTTTACTGTAGCAGGCTGGTTTTAAGCTCTCCAGAATTTGAAAAGAAAAATCAAGAAGACTTTTTTTAATCTCACAGATTAAAAAAGCTATCATGACTTACTATCAGGGAGAATTTAAAGTATTAATAACAATGAAATCATAAAGACAAGAGAAACCTGTATTCCTAGTAGAAAGTTATGTTGCCTCAGACATGATCTTTGTTACTTCTTCCTCAATCAAATTTGTTTACGTGGATTTGTTTGCTTCATTAAGGCACAAATTTTAAAACAGATTCATGCATTTCACCACCTCCTTTCCTAGACAACGTCATAGAACAGACAATCATTTTGCTCTATGACCCAGTAGATCAGCCCTGACATTGATGTGGGCCTACCCGTGAGCCTGCGAGGTTACAGAAAAGCAGAATATAGCTAAAAGTAACTTCCACATGGCATACAGTATTTATTTATCTCAATGTGTTTTGTATTTTACATTTTTTAAAATTTCTTGAAAGCTCTGGTGAGGGCATGCTATGCTGGCCAAAGGCAGCTAGCTACATATGACAGTGATTCTGAAAGAATCATCTAAAGTAAGTCAAGTGTCAGGATCAACAAATTCCCCCACGAATTTCTAGAGCTCCTCTCTACAGATATGAAGTAGATGCTCTGTTCCCACTTTGAAAAGTGACTTACAGCTAGGAATGCCCAGTGAGGGCAAAACCTGACTTTCCATTTAGTAGTGTCTTCTTTTTAGTGGAGGTACTTGGAAGTGAAAGCAGCACAGGATGTTTTGTAGAAATTCATTTTTCTCTACTATAATTTCCCACACTTTCCGTCTACTGTCATTTTTCATCTTTTTGTACATGTCTCTTACAAGGAGATTACAAGCTTTCCTTTTTTGTCTTAATCTCAACTCTCATAGTTCTTTTCTCAGTCTTATAAACATTACAAGCTGAAATGTCTCTTATGAGGAAAGAAAGGCATTGTGTGGTCTGTTAGACCACACAGCATCTCTACCTTCACATGCTTGCATTCTGCCAGGGTCAGGGGTGGGAGCCCCAACTCCACTCTCAGCTTGTTGTTCTAGCTCCTTCCTTATCAATAAGGGATGAAGCAAACACTGCAACTGCACATCCCTAGCTTAGGGATGAGGGCCTCGGGCCGGTGTGAAAAGCTCTTGCCAATGCTTCCACCTTTTATAACACAAATAAGAAAAATCTAACAGCTGTAGTACTGGGAGGTAAGAAACACCTGGTTAGTCTTCCCAATATCTGTGTTAGTGTTTTCATAAATAAAAATATATTACTTAGGAGACATTTTCACTGAAATAATTTATAGCCTCAAAACTTATTTTTAAGAACTTTCTTTCAGAAGTTAGAGAACACTGGAAAGGAATTACAAAACATGCAGGCTGTGTTTCCTCTCCATATGAAGGACCACAATAGTGACTAGTTGGAATGCACTAAAACCTCTTGCATTTTCCCTAAATGTGTTAACACTAATTCATGGGTGAAAAAGGACATGATTTCTCTTATAAGAAAGAAAAATAAACTAAAGATCCAAATAAAAGATATATAAGAGGAAACAGGGAGCTAGAACATGTGCACAAGGAAAGAGGTCCAGGGAGGGGGGATGGAGGGAAATGAAGGAAGGGGATAAAGAAAGAACTGAGGTGTGTTATGCACATGGACTAATTCCTCAGGATGAACGTAGTTAGAAAGAACTACAAACATGTGCTAATAAAAATAAAATTAAACAAAAATGAAAAACAAGACAGACTTTGAAAATCTCCAGAAAGTAAAGACATGGATTATAATATGATCATGAATATCCCTTAAAATAACATGCTATAAATATGCATATATACCAGTTTTCTTAAAATGTGTTGTTTAAAGATATTTGTATGTCTAGTTTAAGCAAATACCTAGGAATTAGTTAGATGTTCTTCTAGTGTTTAAACATGCGATTACATTTATCTCCTTTTATCTACACAATCATTCCATTTTTAAAAGAATTCATTTCTATATCTTATAATATGAGCAACTATTTTGTTCTGAAATTTTATATTATTGTTTTTACTTTCCTTTTCCCTAAAATTAAAAAGTATAGATTTTAAGTTCATTAACATGCCCTATAACCAAACTTGGCTTAAACAACTTAGGCACATTTCTGCCTTTCTGAACATGATTTATAAATTATTCCACAAAATATCATTATGCACTTATTAGAGAGAAAAATGAGTCCAGGTACCTGAAACAAGTGATTTAGAACCAAGATGGGAGAGGGGCAGAGACACCTTGTCCAAAAGGTGCGCCTTAAAATATAGCAATAATTTCCTGAATTAACCTACATCCGTATTACTACTACTTCTGATAATGAGCTATAATAAGTTTTGTAAATAAGTTTTTTTTTCTTCTGGTGACCTCTATTCATCAATAATTTGAAGAATGACTTCAAACTACCTGTGCAACATTGACAATTCAGTGCATTCAAAAATCCATCCAAATACTCATCCTTTCATAATAAAGTAAAAGCAAATAGAAAACTTCAGTCCCCACTGTAAGCACAACTCACATTTCTCCTACTGGAAGAGCAGCCATGGCAGGCTGATGCAGCCTGCTCCAGTTTTATAAACTTATCTAATCTTCACCGATAACTGCTGTGCCCCTAGCCCAGCCTCAACTTGTTCAAATGAATGCTGTGAGACCAAATACCATCAGCTTTTCCCATTGCTATTTGAGTTTGTATTGGAGTTTGATCATTTAAAATTTGTTTTTAAAAAGTATTTTTATAATAACCAAGTATAAGCTGTATTTACAAAAGCCACAAGACTCATGTGGTAACTTAAAAGTCAACATGAAATACAACTGTCTATAATGAGCTAGAATAACTTCAGGGTTCCATAGTCAAATATTTCAATATTTTGAGTTGTTGGGCTTGGTTAAAAACTTTAAATTCAATAGTTGAATTTGCTTGTCTTCATCCAAAAATTCCTAAAAAGAAAAAAGGATCCTCTAAAATCAAAGTCTTTTCAGAGGAAAGGTTTGAAGTGATATTTTCTGTACTGTCTATATTCTTTCCATTCTCTTTGCTTTCTGCAAAAACAAACCAGTGTAAAATTGCATGGTACCTCTAGCCCCAGAAAGCCTGCACACAAAAAGCTCCTGCTGGGTTGGCTGACACTTGGCACTCTGATGGTTTCCTGTCTCTGCAGGCCCTGGATATACGTATTCAGGCATAGAGCCAAGATTCGAGAGGCTGGAGTGCAAGGCGATTTGTCAGCATTACACAGGGAAACAGTTCGCTTTAACACTACCCTTTGCTACATTCATGTTTGTTAAAGTGTTTTGTTATCTGGGAACAAAATCCTGTTGCAGGAAAAGGACACCTCCACTGGGATGGCCTGGGGTTAACAGTGTCTCCACCCTCCCAGCCCATATAGGGTAGATCTAGTTTCCATTCTGACGTGGGGCGTTTTTTCAGGAAAGCAACATGAGTCCTTCTGCAATAGAAGTTGCACCTTCTGAAGAACAGAGCCCTGACGCCCCAGCCAGCAAACTGAATGGGCTTCTCCCTTCTGTCACTGAACAATTCTGCACAGGTCACGTGCCTTTCCTATCTCAGACTGTGCCCACCCCAAGGGAAACTTGGGTGAGAAAAGTTCCATTGACTCAGAATGCTGGAGTAACTGGTACCTGCTATGGAGCTGGCAACAGGACAGAGAGAAGGCTTAAAATGCTGAAGCTCTGTCCTTCTGCTGCTGTGAATCTTATTTCTATATTTTCGGGTTCCTAGTAGTGAATTGAGTGTATAGTTTTATGGTGAACATATTGTCTTCCTACTTATCTCAAATATATTCTTCCTTTTTGTGAATAGCCCTGTACTATGCTCTGTTATATAACATACAGTTGCTATAACTCTAGATAGGTGCTTATCTCTTATGTCTTTGGACATGTGGCTGTCTGTGATATGAAATGCTATTAACTACTTTGTTAAATCTTAAAGCCTCAGCAAGTATTTTCCTTTTACTTATCAGTTCCTAACAACCACAGCAATACCAGCACAATAGACTGAAAAATTAATCAAAGCAACATATGTATAAGGAATTTTGAATCTTGATTGATAACAATATGAATAAGTACCGTTTAAACAATTGCTGTCTCTCTAACGTACTAGAAGCATCATGAAGTGTGCGGAGCACACAACACAGAGGATGCTCAGGGAAAGGCACAGCAACAGCAGCACAGTTGGAAATTCTACTTCTGCATTCCTCTGCCAAGTCTTGCCCCTTTTGGCAGCATATCTGGCCACTATCAGAATATTGGACACTGCTCTACCCTCCAATGATAATCCCTGGAGGGAACATAAACTTTCCCAAGAGAGTAAGTCTATTTTTCCTTTCCCCTTTTTCCCACCTCCTCAGCTTCTCCCGGGCTCTAACACTCTCTGTATAAAGTTTGTAATGGAACCATATACTCAGGAAGTAAGACCTGGGATGTCCTTTGTTTATAGGAAAATAAAAGTATAACATTGGATTGGGATATAGCTCAGTGGCACAAGAGCCTGCCTGGCAAGCACAAGGTCTTGAATTGAATTTCTGGTATAAAACAACAACAGAAAAGAACCATACCTTGGGTGAACTGAGTGACGCTGTGGTTGCCTCTGCCCAGGTTCAGAAGATAGCCATGATGAGGGGCCTCTGTCACAACAAACCGAAGAGAAAATTGTAGGCTGTCTCTGTCCTCCACTTTCAATATTTTGTTTGTGATCATGAAACCCAAGTGGCCAGTGGCCAGAGCACGAAGTGTAGAGGCCCCTTTATTCACTGCAACTTGAGGGGCACTATTATCAACAGCTAAGATCCGGATCTTCATCATCTGAGGTCTCCTTGTTTCAAATACTGTATCAGGAAAAACATAGAAGTCCGTGTGAGTGCCGTCAGTCACTGTGAAGGAGAAGCTGTCTTCAGTAGACTCTGTGCCATCATGTTTGTAGCTGATTAAGTTTTCATTCAAGTCTTGCTTGGTAAAGACCATGATGGGCCTGGTATTGTTGAAGAGCAGATGACCATGAACTGGCATTTGGGTGACAGTGAATTTCAAGAGTTTATCAGGGGTATCTCTGTCTTCAACAGTGAGTTCAAAGGGAGTGATCAGCTTTCTTTCACCTTCACTGATGACCAAGTTATGGACAGTGACCACTGGCTTTTTGTTGTCCACATCACTGATGGAAATCCTGAATGTTCGGAATACAGGGTTATGGCCATCGGTGACCTGGAACTCAAAACTGTCCATCTTCACCTCATCTTCTGCCGTGTGGATGTAGTAGATTTTGTTGCCAGCCAGCTGGAGCTGGGTGAAAGACGAGAGGGACACTCCGGGGTGATCAGTACACTCTAAGTGGCCTCTTGTGGGAGCCCTGGTGATAGTGAAAACTAAATTTTCATCAGGACTGTTCAAGTCACTTGTGCTCAGTAGGTCTGTGGCGAGGGTGACTTTTCCACCTTCTTTCAATGACACGCCCTTGCTTACAACATCAGGGAAGACGATGTCAATGCTCCCAATAGACACATAAAAGTAGCGATCTATGAGGGGATTTATCCCATCAGTCACATCAAACTTAATTAAGTCTCGGATGCCCTCTTTCCCAACGTGCACATATTGAATTAAGTTCCTGTCCACTTCATCCTGGGTAAAATTCATGCCCAGGGTGATATTTTCAAAGGCACCTGTAAGCCTTTGTCTCTGTAACAAGCCATGTTCTGGCCCATAACGAATAACATAAACCAATGATTTGTCTTCAGAGTCTAAGTCAGTGGCCATTAATATGTTGTTGCTGATGATTTTGGTCTCCCCAATCTCTACCTCCAGTCCAGTATTGATGGCCATCCGGGGAGTCTCATCGTCTACAGGAATGACCATAATGAGGACCATCCTCTCCACAGAGTGCTTGCCATCTGTTAGTTTAATCACAAAACTGTCTTCCTGGGTCTCAGAGTCATCATGCTCATAAATAATGCTGGAACTCTCTATGATCTGGTCCAAGGTGAAGCTTTTGACCAAAACTGTGCCATTTATCAGCTGGTTCATGATATGACCATGAGTAGGAAATTGGGTAATAGTGAAAGTTAAATCATCCGGGGGGATGTCAGCATCCGCAGCATTAAGGATGGGTGTATCGATCACCAGACTCATGCCCTCCATCACCATAAATTCTCTCATGAACATTTCGGGCTGTTCATCATTGGTGGGGATGATTACAATGGGGAAAAACTGTCTCTCTGAAAAGTTAATGCCATCAGAACAGCGAAATACAAATCGATCTTCCACAGGTTCCACCCCTTTGTGGACACTCTGGACATAGTTAATGTGACTCAGCCTGAGATCCTTCAGAAAGAAGGCACTTATGGCAATGCCTGCCCTCGATTTCTCAGAGCCTGGAGCTGGAGAAATGTTTTCAACATAACCTGAAGTTGGCTGAATGACTATTGTGCACAAGATGTCATCATTCATGGAGTCAGCATCTTCAGCACTTATATGTGTTGAGGTAATAACACTTTTGTCACCTTCCAGTACTATAAACTGTTCACTCACAGAAATTATGGGAGACTGACTGTCCACAGGGAGGATGGTCACCCACACAGTAACACCCTGAATAATAGTGCCACGGATTCTCCATTCTTGAGACATAGCTGACAGACTCAGGTTAAAAGAATCTGCTTTGGGCAACAGACCAATCTCACCACTGGTGTGGGCATAGACAACAGAGCCTTCTAAGATGTCCCTTTGCGTGAACTGGTTTGCCAGAGCTCCATTGACCAAGATCTCCCCATACAAGGGCGGATCTTCTAACAGAAAAGTCAACATCAAATCATCAGTGTACTCATTTGTCCCCTTAATAATGCTGGCAGTGATTTCAGTAGCTCCATTTTCTAAAACATCTAGATAAGACTCCACAGTACCAGTAGGAAAGCTTAGCATAGGCACCATGTGGTCCACTGGCCGAATATTTACTCTGAGGGTGATGGGTACCACGTGGTGTCTATCACTGACCTCCAAGGAGCAGCTATCAGCCAAGGATATATCCCCATTATGAATGTAGGAAATTCTGCCCTGTTTTATGTCTTCCAAGTAGAAAAGCCCCCCTACAGGCAATATCTGTCCAGACACTTGCATGTGGCCGTGTTTGGGTGCCTGTGTAAGAGTGAAAGAGATATGGGCCACGTCAGTGTCCACATCAGTCACATGCAACTCAGTTTCACTCAGAATGTGGTGGCCTTTCTCTGGAATAGTGAAACCAGTGTTCAGAATATCTGGAGGCTGATTGTCTACGGGCTGCAAGTAAAGGGTGAAAGTACCAGGAGCCACATTCCCAGCTCGGTCCTCCACCTGGAATTGGAACTGGGCCACTCGAGCAGCCACTCCCAGCTCTTGACTTGGAGGACTGTATGCAATTTTATGGTGGTTGATCTGGGCTTGAGTGAAATGAGTCACCACCACTGAGGGGTTATCTGTGAGGACCAGTGTGCCCAGCGGGGCTGGTGAGTGGTTTTCATCGGTATCCATGGGGGGCTGTGTCACTGTGTACTGAAGTTCTCGGTCGTCTGTGTCCAGGTCAGTATAGCACAGCCATTTTTTCCTCAGTGGTGTGAGCTGGGACTCCTGCACCACCATCCGAAGGGGACAGCCAGTGCCCAGCTCTGGAGGGAGGTGATCCACAGGATGAATTCGAATCACAAACCTTTGTAGTCTAGATTGATTAGGTGGATCATGGTTATCCTGGACTCTAAACATGAAATGGTCCATCACTGGCCCAATACTATGGGGTCCAGAGTGTCGGTAGAACAGCCTCCCCTCTGTTATATCCTTCTGCTGCCACTCAGTTACTTTTCGCTCATAATATTCTCCGTGTTTCCTCCAAAGGCCTGTGATCAGCTCCTGGTTATCACGGGGAGGATGAGTTTGGCGGAGAAGCAGGTACCCCAAAGTGGAAGAGGGTGACTCCAGCACAAAGAGTAGCTGAGAGTCCTCTGAATCCATGTCGGTTGCACTCAGAGCGAATGGCGGGATGGGCACTGTTTCACCTTCAGCCAGTGTCAGCCCAGTGTTGGCATTGAGAACAGGTGGCTGGTCATCCACAGGCACTAAGGTGATGGGGAACAGAAACTGCACCTGGTGCTTGCTTCCTCCATCCACCATGCGCAGCACCAGGTTGTCACTCAGGGAGCCATCTCTGTCATCATGCTGGTAGATCACCTGGCCAGCTGCCAGCTCAGCCACTGTAAAGGCCTTGGGAGCAGAGCTGCCCCTGGAAGCACCCAGAATGAAAAGGTGCCCGTGCCGAAGCCCGGCCACCACTTCCAGTCGCACTGCTTCCAGGTCGTCTTCATCACTGATGACCAAGTTTTGTGGTCCACTCTCTGCAGGACTTGTGAGTGGTTGGGACTGCCCCTCATAGAGAATCAGACCAGTGTTCCGGGTGACCACTGGAGCCAAGGTGTTCATGGGCTTCACTACTACCATGAAGGTGAAAGGGTCTGAGGCAGCTCCTTCCGGGTCCACTACCTCTAGTTCCAGTTGGAACAGCCGCTCTTGGTCAGAGTCTTCAGAAGGGGGCTGGTAGGCAATCTTCAGGAGGCGTAGATCTCGCTGAGTGAAGGAGGAGAGGGGCAGGCTCCGGTCATCAGTGCTCACCAAGTAGCCCTGGCCAGGCTGGAAGGAGGAAGTGAGGTTGAAGACCAAGAGGTCCGGGGGCGCCTCCGCGTCCTCGGCTGCCAGCATGTCTGGAGTCAGGGCCGTGAGCACAAACTGGTCGACTTCCATCATCATCATGGCCACGAAGCTGGGCTTGGGAGGGGTGTTCTCCGCCCCTCCTCGGATCCTCACCAGCACCTGGAAGTGCTCACGTTTTAAAGCAGGGCTGCCCACAGGGGCCCCTCTCGCACGCAGCTCCACCACCATGGGCACCCAGTCCCTGTTCGGTGAGCGACCAGGGGCTGTATGGCGGTAACGCACGCCCAGCTCCTGGAAAGCTCTGCAGTCCATCAAGAGGGGCTCGGGGGCGCCTCCCTCTCCTGTTCCTGCAGGAATCTGCAGGTAGTGGAGAAGTTCTCCGTAGCGAGGCAGCGCGCTCAGGCCAGACAGGATGCCCACGCGGCACTCCTCTGTGTCGGGCTGGTAGGCGAACTCCAAGCTCCGTGAGTCCAGGGCATTGCTAGTTCCCAGCAGCTCTTCCACGACCAGGGGTAAATTTCGAGTCACCACCTCCAGCTGAGTGAAAACCACTTCCACCTCCAGTACCAGAGGCAGCACTGTCGCCCCTCCCGGGGAGTCATAGCGCAGCTGCAGCCGGACGCGGTCCCGAGAAGGGCTGCGCGCACCCAGGTGCGAGTAGCGTACCTCCCCGGGGCCGAAGTCGCAAGAGAAGCGCTTGGGTCGCAGGCGGCCAGGTCGCTGGGCCAGCGCGTCGTTGTCTAGTACAGTCACCACACAGCGGTCGCCGGGCTGCACCTGCAACACTAGGTCGTGCAGCGGGTCCAGCCAGACCTCTCGACCGAAGGGCACCCGGAGTCCGCGGTTCGCCAACACAATAGCCTCTTCCGCAGGCAGCCCTGAAGCCCCCGGGAGACCCGAGGACAACAGTACTCGACCAGGGGCAGCGGGCTGCGCAGAGAGCCGGCTTACCAGAGTCAGGAGCAGCAGCAGCAGCCCGGGCGGCGGCGCAGGTACTCGCCGAGGGTCGGTGGCGTTCGCTGTTCGGCTCGCTCGGGTGGCGACACCCGGGGTCCGTGTCCGGGCTCCTAGCATGATCCGGTCGTTAGGGCTCCGACGGGTCAGCCGGAGAGGTGCACAATCAGCGCCCAACAGGCTACCGCGGGCAACTTCAGAAAGCGCCAGGAGCTCTGCACGTCTCCTGCCGGGTCCTGCGGGAGCTCGAGCTGGGCCCGCGGCTCCGAGAGTTGCACCGGGAACCCAGGCTGGAGCCAAAGACCGAGACGCAGCCCTCACAGCCTCGCGCACCGCGGCTCGCTCGCTGGGAGAAGCAAGTCCTCCCCACTCCTTCCCGGGTCCGCGGACCTCTCCTCTGCACCCCCTTACTCCGGTCCTCCCGGGAGGCCAATCGTCGGTCCCGGGAGGAGGCCCGGAGTCCAGGGTTGGGTAGTGATTTCTGTCAATCAGTTCTCGGGGTCCAAGGCGGGGAAACTGCAGAGAGCCTGGAAAATGAGGCGCAACAGGTTGTCTCGGAAGTGTGGAGGCTGCGGCCCGGAGCTGCGGTCCTGGGTTGCGCTTCGCCCCGCGTTCCTCGGTGTGGGATTCCCGCGGAGGCGCCGGAGCACTCCGCTGTGCCTTTTCGCTTCTTGGTCCCTGGAAAACACGGTTTAACCCTCCACCTCTCTTCAGTGAACTCCCTCCCGGACGATGGTCATTTCTTACGGAAACGTCCAAAATTCGGGAGGAAGAGGAAGCACACTGTTGCCTATGTCTGGGTCGAAAGCCGGAGGATTTGGCAAAGAGACTCTGCAACAGACCTGTTTGCAAAAAGACAGCTGGAATTAAAAGCCAAGCCTAGAGCAGGTTGCACCCCTCAGCTCCACGCCCCTCCTGCCCTCTTGTAAATTACAGTGGGGCAGTCCTCGGATTGGTGAGTTTTTAATAAGCCCCTCCTTTGCACACACGAAGTTCACACAGTAAAGGGAAAAAGGGCCCGTGGAATGCGTAAGAAATGCAGCCTGGTCAGGATCGCTTGACTAGCACTAAAGAAACAGTTCCAGGAAAGGTAGCCCCAGGCTGTCCCAGAGCCGGCTGCTGTCAGGGTAGCTGTCATTAGAGACCCCCCTGTTCCCTTCTCAGTAATTAGACCAAATACAATCTAAACCAACACGTCAGCATCACATTTCTCCTTGTGTAAGAGATAAATACCCGGAGGCTAGCCTAAATAGTTCAGGTCCCATTCAGTGGCTGAGTTGGAAGCCAGAGCTTGAGCTCTTCCTGCCCCCTTGTGTTTGTCCGCTTTCAGTATTGTGTACAACTCCTTCCTAAAGGGTCTTCCGGGCCCCAACACCTCATTTTTAAAATGCATTCTCAATGGATGCTTTGACTAATCTTCATTGTTATCCCAAAATGTTTTATTTTAGATGATTTTTTTTTCCTTCAACCAAGCATTTGCTTATTAAACGCAGAATTTGACTTTATTTTGCCCCCCTTTCTCCTCCAAGGGAAAAGAAAGACGAATAACAAACTGTTGCTCTTTTAAATTTCAGTAAATTGCCTGTGTGCATAATTTCAGGAAGACGGTCCTATCCATTTAACCCTTTCGGATTTTTCGCTTGAGCTCCTGCAGTTGATGACTTTGAGCCCTATCTGACGCATCCATCAATCTTTTTCCACAGCACAAACTCCATTCGAAATATCTTTGGAGATGTCAAATTCTGTTCCGGGAAAGCCCATTGTCAGTTAGGTTCTGATAATCAAAGATGGAAAGTTCTGAAGTTTTTCAAAAGAAGCAGGACATCAGTGCTAATGAATATTGTTTAGTTAGTTGACCTTTGGCCATATTCTGTGCACTGTTTGGAGCAATTTGAAAACCATTTCCAATTGATGGATAGGGCCAGGGAGATGGCTCAGTAGAATAAGGGCTTCCCTGGCAAGTACAAGAGCCTGAGTTCAATCCGTGGTTCTGAAAAAAAAAAAAAAAAAAAAAAAAAAAAAAAAAAAATATATATATATATATATATATATATATATAATCGATGGATATATTTCATAATTTTTACAAATGAAACAACTGGTAACACAGGATGTGGACAACTCTTCATAAACATATGAAAAAAAAATCTCCTCTATCACCTTGCCAATTCCCAATTCTCTTTGGAATTGTAATTTATAGTTCTACAATTTATCACAATTATTCACCATTTCATGGAAATGTTAAGTAGAAGATACATGAGAAATTCTATTCACAAATAAATAGGAAGATCCCAGAGTACAAAATAAATCACAGAATATGGCTGCTTTTGTGCTGTGTTTCAAATTCTGGTTATGTGCTTTTATTGAAGAATGTCTGCTGGAAGCCAAGTGTCCCTGTGACATTGTGACCCTGGGTAAACTGTGATCAGATCCAGAGCAATAGCTTGACCCCTGATGCTTCCCAGTGGCTTCAGGGCTTCTCCTTTCTTCTTTTTAAAGTCCAACTCTGTTTGACTAGCCTGCGATGATAAGATCAGTATGTGAAGTATGGTAGCATGCCTGAAGGGCAGAGTTCAATATTTTGTTTCATGCCCAAAAGAATACAGGGCCACACTTACTTTTAAGTGCCCTGAGGAAATCAATAAACCATAATCATTTCTACTTTTAAAATTTAACTGCCCTTGGCTGAAGTGGTGAAATGATTCTTAGATTATTGTTTTTGATAAATGCCTTAGTTTGTATTGTTTTAATCTGCTAGAAAGCAATGTATATGATGATTTGCATCACTATATCTTGTACCTATTATTGTTAAATAGTAAAATATTACATTTACATCTGAGTGCAACTTATTGGTGATGAACATCTTTTAGAATAAGAGCTCTGTGTTAAAAGATCCCTGTGTTTACGTTAGCAGGAAAATGTTTAGGCCAAAATTTTCACTATCATAAGGGTTAGAGATAATATGTTAGTGTACCTAAGTTTAATTTTTAATTTATTAAGTGCTTTCACACTTCTTGTGCATGCCTTGGGCAAAGTAATCTTCAAAAGTCATGTATCTTTACTATTATAAAAAAAAATAGAGCAAAATATTTTCTTAAAATAATTTAAGATTAAAATTATTGTTTGTTAAAACTCAAGTGATTTCTAACCTATGTTAAGCATCAGTGAACTTGCTTCCTAAAATAAAGAGGGTGCTGTGGCGAATTTAAAATTTAGGCAACATAGTCAGATATAAATTCAATGACAGGCCTAAAATTTTAAAGTCAGATTCAGCATCAAGGAAGGTATACCTGGTTATGTTTCAAATGTTACAGTTTTATGAAATTTGTCTCAGTTATTTTTCTCTCATTGTTGGGACAAAATACCTGACACCTAAAAATTAAGGAAGGAAAGGTTTATTTAGCTCACAGTTAGTAGAAGGTTCGGTGCATGCTTGCCTGGCTCCAAGGCAGGGTGGCACATGGCAGAGGGCAGCCATTCATGCAGAGGGAGGAGCAACGGCTGCAGGGGCAGCAGAGGCAGAGGAGCAGAGGCTGCCACCCCCCTCCTTCCCTTGTATTGCAGGTACAGTGCTCGCACTGTACCTGCCCCAGTGCAGGTACAGCGCTCGCACGCATAATCGTATCACTGTATCACGAATTAATCACAAACCCTAGAAGCTGCCCCGTGACTGCCTGAGGCTTTGGGAGGACACGTAGACCCAAACCATAGAAGAGTTAATTTTTCTTTTCTAGTGTTTTTCTACCAGATCATTACAACTCTAGTACAGGTGATTGCTTCATAAGCACTTTAGAGATAGATTCAGTGATCTCTGAATACTCCTGGCTATTTGGATCCAGGACCCCTCAAGCACCAAAATCTGTGCAGTCCATGTCTATTACATGTACTTCTTTTTTTTTTTTTTTTTTTTTGTCTTTTTGAGACAGGGTCTCGCTATGCAGTTCAGGCTGGCTTTAAGCTCACTTTGTAGCTCAGGCTGGTCTCGAACTCACAACAATCCTCCTGCCTCAGCCTCCCGAGTGCTGGGATTACAAGCATGCGCCACCACGCCCGGCTGTACATGTTTTGTGTATAACCTAAACATGACTGCTGGTGTACTTTAAATCACTCATTAATAAAATATACGTACTTTTTAATGGTCATTATACCACATTACTTAAGGAATAAAGACAAGGGAAGCATCATCACACTTGTTCGGTACAAACACTCTTCTCTGAGTCCCTGTGATCCCCAGCTGGTTGGATTGTGGATGTGGAGGCCACCTGCGCACACAGGCAGACAACTGGACACAGCTTTGTGGCTAGCATCTTTACTGGTTCTTTATTCATTTTACTCTTGAATAGTTTCAAATGTGGAAATACTTCCTAGGTATTTCTCCAGAAGAAATGGAACCATCATACCATAGAGTTATATGTACACCCATGTTTATAATAGGGCAATTTGTCACAGGTAAATCTAGGAAACAACACATATGCCCATCAGCTGAGGACAAAAATGATGTGATTTTTTACCCAGTGGAGTATTATGCAGCTATAAAGAAAAACTGAAGGTTTTTATAGGTAAGTGGAGGCAACTAGAGACAGTACTTACTAGAGAAATAAATCAGATCCTCATATGTAAGCATCATATTGTCTGCTCAGTGTAAGAACCTGATAGAGTGAATGAATCAGCAAGGTATAATAGATACTGTGAAAGGGGAAAAGCTGCTCGAAGAGAAGGGACAACTGGGATGAGGGAAAGGAGAAAAAGAAAAAAGAAAGTTGGGAAGGAAGAGAGAGAGGGAGGGAGGAAGAAAAAACATATGCATATATATATATATATAGGCTAATTTGGGTAATTGTACTGATTTCTGCTGGTCTATTAAAGGAACAGTTAATGCTTAATTTTTTAATAAAAATTTTATTGACCAATTTTGCACTCTTATATCTGGTGTTCTGGACACTAATTTGAAGACAACAGTATATGATGTAACATCCATTGTTGAAAGCCTATCACTTTAGTGACATTCTGTATTGTTTCTAGTGATTTTAAATGATTTTTATTATTAAGTAAAAAACAAAATAAAATAGAATCTTTCCATTTCATAAAAAAAAAGCCTTTAAACACAAAACGTGACTGATTTCAGAGCTCAAAGGAGGAAGAGTAATCAGACTAATACTAATTAGCCAGGAGTGGGCTGGCCTGGCCCCTGGGATCTAGTATATGATTTCAAGTGTTTCTCCTTATATTTTGCAAGTGCAGTCTCCATTGCAAGACAAAGAACTCAGTCTATGTGGATAAATTTCCTTTGGGTTGTGATACGCTACTGCCATAAGAAAAATTTACACAAGCTGCAACCAATGATTTTAATCTCATAATATTTTGAGGAGATATTTTGTTGCAATTTTAAAATCTTTTACCTGCATTTCAGCTTTTGTGTATTCCACAGCATCTTGTATCATTCACCACACCATGCACAGTTTCCAACACTGAATGGGGAATGCCATGCTGGCCTTCTGTACAATACTGTTCACCTCTCCCAAGACCTTTATTAAGGTCTGTCCTCGTCAGCCTCACTCAGCTGAGTTTGGCTATATTTTTGGACTTAGTTCTAGCATTGGGTTGTTCCATTTGGTTGCAAAGCCATTTTGCAATATTTTTTGCTAGTCAAGTACATGCCCACACTGCTGTTTTCTCCTTCATCTGAATCAAGGTGGGTTGATTCCCTGTCTGTATCCATTGACTCTGACTCCATTTCCCTGTCACAGGAATTGTGGCTCACATATGTGGCCAACACCAAGGCTAGCACTATCATGTGCCTGCACCACTTTCCTACCATGGAAATGTGTGTTTTCCTCTCCTGGATCATCCTCATCATCTATGTGTGAGTGCTCTGAAGGTTTGAAATCCTCTAAAGCTGGAAAAATGTGGTTTTTCATGTGGCATTGCATTCAACTGGGCTACTTCAGCCAGAAAAACGGCATAGGCAAATGGACCTTCTGTGATAGCCAGGTGAGCATGTGCAAAGCCAGTTTGATGGAACGGAAGATGGGTACAAATCCCATTTTGCCACTTTTTCACGTACTCACAGTCCTTGCTTTTCATCATACCAAGTGGCTAAAAACATAGACTGCTTTCTGCATCCTGCAAGGAAAGGTACTGAGATGGCACAGCCAGCTAGTACAACATTAAAGTACAAGTTTATGGTAGAAAAGTAAAGGATAGGTCCGCTGGACGAGGTCTTATGCCCTTTGTTTAATAATAATAGAAATATCACTGTCACTGAGTCAGAAAACTTAACAACTCAAAGTTCATGCCCCTGACAGTGGGCCAGCTGTTCCTTTCCAAGGCACGCAGAGCAGCATTTGCATCTGTTGTGTGAGCAGTTTCATATGTCACAAGTTGCAATGTTTTAGCCAAAAAAGAAAAATGAGATTAAAAATCTTGTAATATAAAAATTTATTATAAGGATCAATAAGATTATAGCGTAATTTGTGATGAAGTGGTATGCACGATTTACAAATAGTCATACTTTCTAGACAAATCTATGACCTGATAGAAATCTACTAGGAATAAGAAAGAAGAACACTGAACTAGAAGTTAGAAAACATTTTGAGATTTGCTTTCCTCTTTAATTGCTTGAAGTTCAGGATAAGCCACTGAATCTATCTATAAGACGAGTAATCAGGGAATAGGTATCACGTACACAAATACCACACGTACATGTTCTTATGTATAGATGAATATGTAAGACATGATGGGAAATGGTCATTATTTTCAATGCCCCCCTGTGTGTAAAATCCTCCTTTTATCTTTTTCTTATATCTCAGTCCTCCTAGTTTTTATTTCTGATTAAAAATCACGCTTAATTTTCCCTTCTGTAGAAAAATGATCTCTTTCAACAGCAACAACCCATACACTGTATATTTCTCTGCCTGAACCTTGCCGTGGATTGTCTGCTTTTTAAACTTTCTCATCAAACTAACTTCTGAACCTCTGAGATGATGCTCACACCACAAATGGTCTTATCCAGGGCTCCACTCCTCTTCCGCAGTCCATCATCAGCCTTGCAAGAGCCTTCTCCCACAGTCCTTCCCAGCAGTCTTCTCGTTCCACTCCTGCCTGTCCTCGTCAGCCTCACTCAGCCGAGCTTGGCTGAACAGTTTTTCTTCAAGGTTTCCAAAAATCTCATCCCCAGCACTGCTACAATTGTCACCTACATTGTTCTACATAAGACATAAAGCTTGGGCTTTTCATTTTTTTATTTTTGACTTTGAGACAGGATTGAGGCTAAACTCACTTTGTAGCCCAAGTTGGCCTTGAACTCCCAGTGAGCACCCTACCTCAGAGTTGTGAATGCTAGGATGACAGGAGAAGCACATAATCATAAGATGTTTGCTAAAATCTTTTCTGGCTTCCCATTGCCTAATAAGTGAAACACCTTTCTCCTTGTCTATAGATTCTATACTCTCCTTTAACATATTTTATTTTTCACTGACTGACACACTAATTATATATTTATAGTTATAGGGTGACATATACATCACCTCAAACATTTACCATTTTCTTGTATTGGGTGCATTAAAAGAACTTCCTACCAGTTATTTTGAAATAGTCGAGTCCCTGCCAGCCACCGTTCTTCTCCAATGCTGTAAAACTCTTACTCCTCCTGCATTTGCATTTATCCCTTGATAAATGTCCCTCACATTTGACCTTCATTTGTATTTCCTGTGCTTCTTCTGTCAGCAATGTTCTATCTTCCTTGAGAACCAATCTGGCCTTTCAGAACTGTAAGAGCTGTGTGACCATTTACTGTGACCGCACAAGAAAGCCTCACCTTTCACACCCGAGAGAGCAGAATCAAAAGGGTTAACTTCCAGGTGTGGAGCTGCCAGTGAAGAGGGACTCCTTGCCAGCTGCAGGCTTGTGTACATGCTCCACTCCAATTCGAAGCTTACAGACTGTCAGTGTACTTCTCTTTCTGTGCCATCCTTAGTCAGAGGTGTAACTTAATACATGCCATGTATCTTTTGCTATTTCACCACCCGCTTCCCCCTGCACCTCTTTTATATATTTATTTTAGGAGACCTTATTGTTCTGCATTTAGTTGCATTTATCTTGTATAAAGAGCTTTTCACTAGTTTGGAAGCATCATAAGCTCACAAGTTGCATTGTGCTCATCCTTGCCTTAATGTCAACCAGTTCACAATGGATTATGTTACCTTTATTCTATATTAAGTATCTTTGTTAACATAAGTCAGCTGCATTTTATAATGTCTTTGCAAGCAAGCCAAGTAGGTTATTGTTTTTTGTTTGTTTTTTTCTCTAGCAATCAGTGGAAACTGACTATTGGCTGTATTAAGTAGACAAGAAATGAAAGGACCCTGGATGGCTCCCATAGTCTCTGAGCAGTCTGAGAACCAAGTGCCAAAGGCCTCAGAAGAGAGACTCTCTTGCAAAAAGTTCACAGTTATTTTTAGTATGTATTTATTTATTTATTTATTGAGACAGAGTCTCACTCTGTAGGACAGGCTGGCTTTGAAATCACTACGTAGCTCAAGCTGGCCTCAAACTTGTAGTGGTCCTCCTGCCTCAGCCTCCTGATGCTGTGATTACAGGCATGTGCCACTACGCCCAGCAACAGAGAAAAGACCAACTGAGCTCTTTAAACGTATAATGATACCTAAAGTTGTCCATGACTAAAAATATGAGGAAATCATTTTTCACAAGGAGAAATATATGCACTTTATGAAAATAGTATTTCCCAGCCAAACCCTTGGAACTACTCTCCTGGTAACAACATTTTAATACATCAGGAGTATACACTTACAGTGTTCTAACAGTGGCGTGGTGGAGACCTCGTTCCCTCTGTGCTTGTTGGTTGAAGTCGTTGACTGTTTATGGGGGAGAAATGCTTCGTGGTAGAGGGTGTGTAGACGTGTCTTACTTGAATTCCAGGAGAAGGAGATGTATGGATATTGCATTCAGCTAAGCAAAATAAATTTCAATACATTAAAACAGTATTTTAATGACAAAGAATTTCAATAAAAGCTGTGTCAATTTCAACATTAAAAAAGAAATGTATGTGGTATAGTAGCTTTAATGCACAATTGTTTATAAAGTGATACTAAGTTTTTTGGTCTGTACTACCAAGTGAAAGTTTCATATTAAAACTAAGAGATTAGTTTGATTATTCAACAGCTCATTATCAAAGAAAATCTAAAGTATGTTGGTAGACTACTAAATTAAAGCACTTGAAAGAAACAAAATGTTCATGAACAGGGAATATCAAGCTAACTTATTTCACACACAAAAAAGCTAATTCATTTCAAAAAGGAAGAAGGAATTTTTTGCTGCTATGATTTTTAAAACATACAATTTTCACTAGAAAATCTGCAAATAAGAAACTTTTTTAAAAATCATGTATTTCCTTTAAAAACTTTTGAGTGGACAGAATTGTAGATGTGGAATGTCTGTTGCAAATAAATAGTCTGAATGTAAAAAAAAAAAAAAATAGACATTATATAGTATGAAACTACTTAATTCTGGTTTCTGGACTCCAAATCTCATGATGGAAAAAAAAATGGAAACAAACCCAAACCCAAAAGTGGACCAATGCAACAATAAAAGTACCCACTCAGGCAAATGAAAGCAAAGACAGGTATTTATACCATAACTTTCAACCTTTAATGAGCTTTTCTTCTGGATGGTTAACAACCTAAGTTCACAGATCAAAGTTGGAGAAATAAAAGAGCCACAAGACCAGCCAACATTTTGGCCCTAACCTTTCAAGGTCAGCGAAGACTCAAGACATAGGAGAACCCATACTGCAACATCATGAAACTCAGGTGAGCTCCAAATTTTCTGAGCAAGGAGATTATGGAGCCACAGAGGAAAGAGATCAAAGTTCTATAATGTGCCTGGGGAGAGTCACATGGAAAGAAAACTTTCTCTCAAGTTCTCACAGAGAGCAAACTGGTCAAGCATTGGCTGTGACTCATCCACATGGATGACACAGACAAAGGATCTACAGAATAATGTACAGGACTACAAGATAAACCCTGAGAGGACTTCACTGACCTCATCAGAAACAAAAACTACATGTTTTGGTATATAGGTCTTGCTCTATCTAGGTCTTAACCATCCAGCAGAAAAATATAAAAATGAGGTATACACCATGGGCCATAATAATAAGTTGAGCTGTAAATGGCTATGGTCGACAACTTCTTCAGATAACTCACTATTGTTGTGGAATGCTGGTCTGTGTTGGATTGTGTTGTCAAGTTCAAGAACCTAAGTTGGTTGAATGACAATGGAGTGCCCATCACTGACAGGTGTAGACAAAGGAAGGGGTATAGAAAGGAAAAATCATAATGTGTGTGTATAGACAGTATAGTTGGGATAGATAACGCTGTGCTTCTACATAATCCTATGAGAGGCAAGATGTGCACTAATGGTGGTAGGACAGGATATTATGTCAGCTTCTAGTGCTATGGACAACCACTAGGAAAAATAACAAGGTAGAAAGTGTTAATTATTGAATCTTTGATATAAGTCAGGTATAAAAAATAAGATACGCAAGCAGCTACACTCTATTTACTGATAAGAGACATATGGTATAATAATGTCTGTAAGTATAATATCATGTATGCACCTTCTATGATACCAAAACATTATGAAAACAGTTTGCAATGTATTAACTTATCAAATCTATCTTGTCAAGGAATCGTAAAACTGTCTCATTGATATTTGTACTTCAATAAAACAAAAATTAAAAAAAATAAATAAATAAAAAGAAGAGAGACTCTCTCGGCTAGCACGGTAGCCTCTCTTGGACACTGAACCCTGTAGGCGATTCTCTAACAGGCCCAGCTGCTGGCCTGTGCTGGGTCCCTGGACACCGTTCCTCTGCTCCTGTGGGCATGGAATGTCACTGCAGACACTAATTACATGAATCATTCCTTTTTCCTGGCACCGTGCATGCACAGATCAAGGCATAGCGAGATTATCTCAGTTTAACTCATTGATCCAGGCTGCTGAGGACCCTGGAAGTGACTGCCCAGCTGCCCTGCCCCTTCATAATGAGCGGGTCTGCTACCCACTAAGAGTCACACTGTGGGAATCTCTTCCTCAGAGGAAACAAGCTTGAAACTGACAGAGCAAAAACCCAACTACCACTTGTTGTAGCAAGGGTATCATTCGCACCAATTTATATTTGAGAAGACAAACATCAATAGGGATCAGTAATTTCTTTAGTCTTCAAAATTATGAATAAAATTAGAATTAAATGAGAGTGTAAGTAGAAGGGAATTAAATGAATTAGGACAGAAATGCTCTAATATAGGGTGACTTTTCCTGATCTGAAATTCTTCAGACAAGATGTATATCAGAATTTGAAGTTTTTCAGATCTCTGAAAATCTGTGTATTCATAAAGAAATATATTTGGGATGACATAAAGCTCTACAAAATAAAATTCATTTATGTTTCACAAATGCTTTATACACAAAGCCCAAAGACAATTTTATGTCGTATGTATTAGTGTGCTTGCCTTTTGACTGTCACATGAAGTATGGAATTTTTCTTTTGTTGCACTATGTTAACTCTCAAAATTTTTTGACTGTTGGAGTGTTTTAGTTTTTACATGTTCAGGTAGATATAGTCAGCCTGTATTACTTTACTGTTGGGTCTGTTCTTTTATATCATGAATCACACCAATTATTACTCAGAAATATTTGGTCAAACTTCCTTTTTTTTTTTTTTTCCACAGAAAAAGGAGGACTAGGGCCAGCCAAATAGCTCAGTGAATTAAAGGGCCTACAAGCAGGCGCAGGGGAGGGGGGTTCAATCTTCAGGCCTGCCATGCCAGCCCCACCCCTGGGGCACGCTGAGATGGCAATTGGGACTGGGCGTAGTGGCGTGCGCCTGTAATCCCGGCTCTTGGGCGGTTGTAAACAGGTGGATCACTATGAGCCCGATCCAGTAGTGAGACCCTGAACACCCTGTAGATCCTTCCCTAAAATAAAAAAAGAAAAAGATGAAGGAAGACTGACCTTACTTGCTGGACTGATCCTTGGGCAAGCGTTGGTGGTAGGGAATTACTAGAGTTAAATAAGAAGCTGCTCAACCCACACATAGAGAAAACTCTTCTTAGTGAAGAGAGCCACAAACGGAGGGAGACATGAAGCGAGCGCGGGCCTCCGTGGCTGCAGGGACCGAGCAGGGACCAAGCTGAGCCAAGAGTAAACATGCAGTGTGGCCTGCGGTTCTGCATGTGGCGGCGTTCACAGTGGCCTATCCTTTGTCACTTGTTAAAATGTTTTCTGAAGCTAGTGATCCCGCGGCATTAATATTCACGGATTCTCCACCTGCTGGTTTTCAAACAAAGCTCAGAATAAAGTAGAATTTAAACAGAATTTAACGAGACCACCATTTAGCTAAACCCAGACAAGCTAAACAGTGAACAAATAAGGAAAAAAAGCTCCTTCTTTATTGGGACTTAGGATTTAAAAAAAATTAAAACTATTTATAGTAATACTTCTGAGGTTTCTTTTCTCAGTTTTTCATGTTTCTAATAGCATATATTTTAATTATATGACAGTTATATTTGTTGTGGACAGTTGGGCAGGTATACAGCAGATAGCACTGCTTTTCCCCTTCCTTCTCCCTCTCCATCTTTTGGCCCCTTTCAGTTCCTCATTTTTATTATTTTGGGTGGTCTAATTTATTTTTAGTTCCTTTTGTAGTCTACATTTTAGTCCTCTATCTGAGGAGTAGCTGGCATTTTTTTTTTTTTTTTTTTTTTTTTTTTTTTT